>JAQGAP010002278.1:0-15708 GCA_034697805.1 Orchesella bifasciata | reverse complement strand
GGCTCACTCACTACTCACTTTCTGGAAACCCAAAGATGTGTAACTGGGAGGAAAAGATCCGAAAAAGTAGCATTCCTCAGTATAAAAGCAGAGTGTAAGTTGATGTTCATGTTACCGGAAGAAGAATGGGAATGTATAAAAGAGGCTTAAAGAGCGTAAATAAAAGGACAGAAATAAATTTGTTGGGTTGTAACAGTTGACGAGTTCCTACGTGGTACTCCGAGAATGTAAGTCACAGAGCAGAAAATAATTTAAAAATTCGAATTTATATTGAGTTTCTATTTGGCGATTAAATGCAATTGATACCCTGATTAACCATATTATATTCGCAACATTTTTGGACCTGGGAAGAAGTACCTACTTACATATTCCATTTAAATAAAATGTTAATATGTATTTCAGACGCTTATAACTGGCAAAATGGTTTCCAAAACCAAATGTACAGCTACAGCTTCAATACATACATGGCTGCCAAATAACCAATACTATTTATTGTGCCTACCGAGGCAAATCATACTTGTGTCGCCTCCGGGCGTAGTAGGAATTACCCCTAAATTTGACTTCCCTACCTCAGTATCGACACAGCAGACAAAAATATGCAATATTAACTGCACTGAATAAAAAAAGTAGCTTGTTTCAGTAGTTTCCCTCTCCTTCCCAGTCATAATGCATATTTAATGGATATGCCTAGATCTCATCAAAACACTAACCTAACTTCGGCATGTGCCTTAGCATACTTAATGAATAAAAAGGTAAAATGCAATGCAAGCGTTAAGTATCAGTGAGACCTTGCATGAACAGGATTTCTTTCATCAACCAGTCAATATTCTAGGTCTCTGCCGCACCATCACCACCACATCCGCAAACTATGCAATAATCAATGGGCTCGCGTGCTAAACTCATATTCATTTTTGGTCATTATTTGAGAGAATATTAGTATTAGTATCTTTCCCCAGAGTTTTTCTCTCTTCTGTCTCCGCTTCCTAAAGTTGTTCCTGGAACTGAAAAAGTCTGTGATAGGCTCGCAATCATATAGGTATATATTATGAATCCGTAAAAAACTCGTAGGATTTTTCATGTTTCATTCTATTCCTCGTAATAAGTTAGCAGTGAATGACACTCGAGCCACACCCATTTTGCTTTTACTTTTGACTGACTGTCTGGCGAATATAAGTAGTATATAGGGATAGATGGACATCCAAACTCAAATATAATACTCCAAGTTTCCCATTTACTGCACGGCCAATCTGCAATGTAATCAGCCAGAAAAAGACACATGCATGCAGACAAAAATACGTTATACAATATGTATCACTAAAAAGCGCCTCGGTTGTCGTTTGAGAGTGCCAGACCTGGAAAATGAGTTTGACCATGACAGAGCAAGAAAAAACTGTGTAATTTAATGAGTCAATGTTACAAACTGGGCTGCTGGCGGCACTGCTCACTATTTCTTTTTTCTTCGTGTTTGTCCAACCAACTTGTGACTTGTCAGAATCATGTGGGTATTGTACCAAAGGCAATAATATTTTTGGACAGTTTACTCCACTAGTTTTGTTACGAAGGTGTGTAGTCTTGTTATGCAATACCAGGAAACCTAATCAATATTCAGGAAAGTGAGGGCAATGCATAGTAAAATCACTCATTTACAAGTTTACTAGTTGCACTCTTCAACTCAATGTCCATATTATTATGCATACGCTTCGGACAAGAAAAGAATGTGGCAGCTAGTAACACTCTTGTAACAACATTGTATGCAAGTGAGCAAACGAGGCGGTAATGAGTGGACCGGATGGGCAATAAAAAGTTTTTTTTGCTTTTCTCGCCATAGATCTTTTCACCCTTCGTCCATTTTCCAAACATTTTATTTCAAGGCATGGCAAGAGCCACCAATAAAAGTTGCATAGTTTTACGACTTGAATGTTGCACTTATTCCGTCAGCCTGGTTGCAATAATCACATCATTTCTTTGTATTTTACTGTTGTGCAATTATAATCAAAGGCAGAAGCCCTATGGCTTTATAATAATTTAAGGAGTGATTTCAAATTTTCACATTGCATATCTCTCTGCCCATCTCTCTTTTATGGTCTTCCTTTTTATTCATTGCTCCTAGTTTTCTCTCCGATTGTGAGATCTGAACTGAACTCTCGTCTCCACCAAGAGCAACCAACTCACCCTAATGATCGACACACGACCTTCTCTCCCGGAAGCGAACTCCGTTCTTACACTGTGTTACACTGGCTGCTTGCCTGCCTCTCTCACTCAACTTGGTTTTATGGACGTCCTCCATGAACGCTTGGAACAGACAACCGGAATATTTAATTTATGACTGCATGTGCACAATTTTACTACTTCGGATTCCATTCTATTGACGTACTAAACTGGGCGCTAGACAATGTATACACATCTTGCCATATATTTCAGGCTTGTCTTGTTGGCCGGTCGGTATCACACAGATCTTGCTGCCGTTGTGTCAGCCGCCTCCTTGTCTCACTGGACTTTATCAGCTTCCTAATCCATTTTCATCAAGAAAAAAAACTCACTGAAAATGTTGTGGAGCCCATGTGTCAACCTTGTCAGCAATTTGGATGAAAGGGAGAGGAGAAGGAGGAGGACTGGGCGAGGAGTAGTTTGTGTTTGTGGTTTGCTTAAAGTCACCCTAATAAAATAAACGATACACGAGACAAACAATGCAGACTTTGAATCCTCGGAAGAAGTGAATGAAACATGAGTAAGAAGAAATATTCGACACATCAAGGCATCTCATAGAAAAATCAGAACGATATGCTGAATGTAGGGAAAATACCAGAAGTACGCATGGATGGTTGGCTGGACAGTGTATACTCAAAGGCTATGCGATAATGTGTTCAGTATCATCACAATATGATGTCTCGCTGGCGCTTTATGTCATCATGACTGACTCTGTGCAGGGGACCCTCAATCGCTATCTTTGTTCAATTTCAATAATAACATTTCACAGAGATTTCTTATCCACGCAAGTAGGACCAAAAAGAATCCGACAAGAAGAATTCGTAAAGACTGATTGAGTAAAAAGGGTTCCTCGAGTTTGTAACTGCACGCATAAACATCGTCATAGGCGTCATAGAGGTCTTTTGATACTCACCCAGTCTATCAAACTTGGGGATATAGTAGAAGAAACAAATATTTTTAGAAATCTTTGCAGTTATGAAAAATCTAGAAACACTACAGACTAGCGCTGTAGTAACTAGTGTGTAAGCTACATTTTTTAAGATGATGATCCAAACACGAAGTATTTACTCGAGTTGGACATAATGCACAAGTGAAACAAAAACTTCTCCAGTTTTTGTGTCTAGTCCGATAAACTGGTTACGATACTTGATGTAGATATGATTTATGTGACCAGTTTGATTCACTCAGCCCGAGACTCTATGAAAGGATGATGACCACAGTCACGAAATAACTCCAAAAGAGCTAGAGATTATTCTTTTCTTTCTGTCTGGAGAAAATAATGGTGGTCTGGTTTGGTTCTGGTATATGAACGGAGCGTGCAGTATGTTAACAAGAAGAGTATTGTACGACGCAACGAGAACACATTCATCTCCTCCGAAAGCAATGACCAAACAACGGAACGGGTTCTTTCAACATCTCTTACAACCAACCAGGCAACATGTGTGGCTGTCCACGGAGTCCAGTGAAGACTTCCCCAAGTTCTCCACTTGATTACGGACCACCTAACGACTCTCTTCTGCTGGTTTCCTGGAACGTAGATCATCTAACAGTTTCTCACAATGATGACAACAAATAAGGGCCAAAGACAAAAATGTTGAGCATTACGCAACAATAATCCACCACAATCGAACACGGCGAGGAAGTGGAAGGAAAGCATTCTTCACTTTCTTTCTGGTGTTATATGACAGATGGGACGATGCAGGTTTATGTAAATTGTGCTCAGCCACTCGTGCTCATATTTCGTTTAATCCAAGCATGAAAATTGATTTTTTTCTTGATTCTGACAGGTTTCGCTCTGCCTATTTTGAATTATCTCACGGTGTAATACTCCCAAAGTGCAACTGGCTGCACGACACACTTTTTAATCCCAGTTTTTCGTTGATTATATTTTCCTCTCTGAGTGACTGATGATGAAGAATCATAAATTAAAAACTGGTTGAGTACAAGTACATGCAGATGAATCATGTTGTTTCCCTTCATTTGTACCATAGCCAATTTTTCACAGAGCGGGTGCATGTGCTTTACTCGTTTATTTTCAGTTGATTGAAACTCGGTTGCATTATAATACCTTGCATACGCTACGTTTTGTTATTCCAGCTCCGAAAAGCACTCTTGCACTTGTCATGGTCGCACTATTTTCATTACAAACAGTAATTCGACATTCATCAGTCTAAATGGATTTTTGTGTTTTGGATAAGCACGTTCATTTCATCGTGCTATATTTAAGTATGCATATGCGCATGTTTATAGAACGTAACCCTAGGTTAGTAGTGAGTTCCCTCTGTTTCGTACTCAAGCTTTGGTTTCCCTCAAGCTAAAAAAAAGTTCAAATTATGAAATGGAAGGGATCGAATTCCCTACACTTTGTTAAGAGCCGGTTGGGCATTGTAATACCTAAAAATTACAGATAACTACCCATCTAATACCATACTCCTTCTTTTGACAACAACCAACAATAATATACGAAACGATCTCGTCATCATTATCGTTGGCTTAGCTTTTTTAGGGCTAATGGTTAGTTTACAACATCGTGGAAATGGAAAAAGGAGGGTTGACGACGAGACGAAAAGGGTTGCGTTGCCTTTGCTTTGTTAATGCTGGATGTGATGTGATGACTGTGCTGTTTTTCATGAAAAACATGAGCACTGTGAGCCCTCATATAATGCTGCAGGATTGAATTGGAAAGTGATGGTGTCACTTGTTCCGTTTCTATGCGGTTGATCTTCTCCACTGTTGTTGTTTTCCCGTATGCTTCGGTTCACTTTAAAACAGGGTTGACTTGCATTATATGTGACGGTACATATTTTACCCGCTATGTTGACGGGATAATGGTAATGATGATCATAATTGTAGATTGACTTTCAAGGTTTTGAAATAATTTCATGTGTGCAGTCGAAGAAGTGAAATCTGATCTGATATGCTTGCTGGTGTGCAATGCAGAGCTTTGCACACATGTGCTCACAATTTGTACGCATTGAAATTGAAAACAAGTTATATACCTCACATTGAGCCTGAACATGAGCTTTAATGGGATATAAAATCAAAATTCAAAGTGGAATAGAATGCAATGCTCCCATCTTGATTCGTATAATCATCCCATCTTTAGACACACCGTTATAGGAACTGGAATCGATTCTAAAAATGGAAAACTTTCTGACAATTAGTCAATTTATGGCTGCAACTGAATGAAACTTGAAGCGTTTGAGTTTTTACAACATAGTTGAGCAATGTTACAAAGTAGAGAGCAAATTATTGCCGGTAGTAATTCCTCCTTGAAGCAATAATGTTGTAGAAACAGTGTCATTCATTCATTCAACTTTGCCATTCGGCTCACTCACTTTTTCCGCTTGAATTACGAAACGCAGTCAAGCACGCACATTCACCATAACATTGGGCAGCGGAGGAGACGACTCGTAAGTGTAAGTTAGTTTAAAGGCAATAAAACAGTTATGTAATGTGCTTAAATCCAGCGCTCTCTCAATTTCATCCTCCTGAAAAAGGCACAACCTCACTTTTTTATTTCCCTTTTTCAAGATGGAATAAAAAGAATCCCAAGTGCCAAACTTAAGTTTTCATTGAGTGAAAGAAGAGAGCTTTATATGGGATACATGTTACACCGTTTCAATAAAACTGTGAGAGTGGAGCTAAAGTAGCAAAACAAGAGTGGAAAAGAAAGAAGTTGTTGGGAACATAAAATACAAAAATAGTTGAATTGAATGAGTGCAAACAAGAGGATACTTGACTTGAACATTTTTACACAAAACTACATCCATACGTATATTCAATACTATATCAAAGGAGACATAGTGCATTGAAGCGATTGAATCGGAGGAAAAAACGCTTCTGAAAGAAGTGCATGGAAGGATTCGCCATGACAAATTGCACCCAACCATTCATCGGCTTTTGAATGAAAGAAAAGAGCTCCGTGGCAGTGACGATCATCATCATCATCACATCGCCATCCGATTTTTTTTTGTCACGGCAGTAGTGTAGTGGATAGGTAAATTACATGGGTATATATACGTATTTATGGGCTAACCATAATAAAAACTGAATCTTTCCCTTCTGTTCTGTAAAGGATGGATGTCCATTTCACGTGAAATGGCTAAAGTTGTATCGTTAAATTGAGCTGCTGGGAGTACAATGAAATGTAATTTTTTAATGTAGTGCAATACGGTGTACATATTGCGTGGGAGTGTGCATAAAAGCATATAAAGATGTTAGGTATATAGGCACATTAATGGAGAAATTCCCGGCCAATTGGTCCAAACATTTTTTCTACTCTCATCCAACAGACTACTTAGAAAATTATGTAATTCTTGAACACACACAATCAGATTTTACTCGTTTCTCTTTTGGCTAAAACTGGTTGTCCTTGCTTTAGCTTGGCCTAGCCTTTCTTTATTCTCTAGCCTTGCATGCATGCCATGTGGAGCAGACCAAGACAAAAAATGAGTTGGGCATAAAAAACGTTTTTGATTTCCGTTTTTGTACGCTTATGTAACATTTTGGTAGTGTAGTACATACATTACATCTGCAGAAGTAAGTAAAGTTGTTCAATTTTTTTAGGATAGAGTATTTTTTGGGTGAAGGCTGGTGATGTGCCATGCTTCTTCTAAATCCAGTCTTTCTGGAGCCACGAAGCTTTTCTATTCGTTCAAGTGGTGAATAGAGCTTACTGGGTACCGGGTACATCTTCACGCTTACCCGAAGAGCAAGAAAATGGAACTAGGAAATGTGCTCACTGTCTGCATTACTCTCTGCAGATAGTAATCGGCGATAAAATATCATACATTGTACTTTCCCTACTATGAAATGCTTCTTACATGGTATATCTCTTATTCTTCTTTTAATGCATTGCTGGGTGAATGAGTATAAACTTTTGGATGTGTTGTTGTTGAAATCGTAGTGCTTCTTTGAAAACTTTTTGCTTTTGTTGATGTTTTATTGGTGCATAACAGAAAACTCTGTGTTTATCTATGCATTGAAGGTTTGGTCTGTTGCAATTTTGACACCTAAACTTCATTGATGTTCGATTACGCGTTGAAAACCGAACATTTCAAGCCACTTGCATGAAATATTGACAATTTGTCAATCTGTATTATTGATACATGTTAATCCGCATAATTAACTCTGATTTTAATACCTATACAGAAGAAATAGTTATTCAAACATTATGTAGAAAGATACTGGCGTTAGACTGACTCTTAAACTGACCATCCAAACTGATCGCATTTCTTATGCTTAAAAGGAGCTTGTAGTATGTGTAGAATTAACATTATAACGTTAATCTGAACTTTTCAGAAGCGAATATCCAAAAAGTCTGATAATATAGGAAGGGAAAGCCTTGTTTGTGTTGCACAAACTTTTTGGGATTATAATATTCATGAACTTTGCATAGCTGTAATGGAACTAGTCATACATATATGTACAATAATAACATAGGTAATGACGTTAGGGCTGATTTTGGCGAGGATCCATATTCTCTCTGCTCTTGTGTGACAGCTCCGAAAATGTATGGAACTTGGACGAAAAATGCTACTAAACGCAAACCAGGAAAGAAGTTATTCCAATGCCATCATCTACATTACTTACATGCAGTTTCGCCAAGCCCATTTTTACAACCATGGGCATGTACATAATATACTATTTTCAGCACTCACTGTTCCATGTTGAACAAGAAAAAGTTTTTGCTGTTTTTGGCGTTCCATGTGTTTTTCGAATGCAGGACCTCGTTTGTGTTTTATGCGCATGTGATCTGCTATCTTCAAATTGCTTTCATAGCTCTCAGTTATGACGATTGCGACTGTAGAAATCATATGCATATTTTGCGATAAAATGTACCAGAGTCCACAATATTTGCATAAAATTTTACTACCAGGAAATACTAGCAACAGCCGCAGCAATGTAAAAGAATATACGTATTTTTCAGCAATCGCGTGCAATTTTTGGTTTCAGACGCTGCATCCTTTTTTCTGATGCAAACGTCAATATAGACGCCAAGAAATAATGTAAAATTTTATCCGATTTCTCCAAAGCCCCTTCAGAAGGAACAGAAAGGTTTGGCAGTTGAAATATGGAACGATGTAAAATGCAAGTTGTTTCTATTCCTGTCTCTTCGTCTTCATACACAAAAAAATCTGATGCTGGATTCCAACAGTGATTGAATGATAACGACTATTATAGCAACATACGCTCAAGAATGAAAAAGTAGTGATGGAAGCTGAGAAATATACAACGGCAACGCTACCAACATATTGCAAGCATGTGCTCCCTCAAGCTGAAGAAGATGCTCCTTCAGCTGTTTCCTCATATTTTGTCAGAACGTTTTTCAGCTACTTATTCTCATTTAAATGTGCAGTATTGTCATGCAGTTGGTGGCCTGATACTGTCAAAAGATATTCACAGCGAATAAAACAGGACAATTACGACAGCAAAACAAACAAGAGTGAGATTGTGTGGATGAGCCCGCATCACTGCATTTGCATTTCATTTTGGACAATTTATTCAAAGTGTGAGATCAAAATCTTTTCTTCTGCAACTGAGCAAATAAAATATTGCTGGGGCATCTGCACTCAAACTGTTCATGATCCAAAAGTATGCAACTTTCCGAACTGTATATAACTTAAATATCTGCATTTGCTAAGTAAAATTCTACATTGAGCAATTTATCGTTGCAAAATTATTGTTATTACGCATGCCATTTCCAACGCTTGCTCGTCTATCTAAAATACTGACAGGGAGAGCAAATGGTCAAATGCTTTTTAGGAGGAGCGCAATAATGATAACAGCAGAACACTATTTTGTCAAGGCCAAGTTTAAAATGGATGTGCATGTGTGGTAGCCTTTTGTGAAGAAAATAAATGTCAAAATCTAACATTCATTCAATACTAGAAAAATCTTTTTTTGGCAATGAGCCTGATTGTCTGGTCCTTTTCCTGACAGACCTCTCTTCTTCAAGTGTTTAGCGAGAAGGTTTTAGGTTTCGAGATTTTCTGCATTACAGATCGAACACCTTGAGGCAACCTTTTTAGCATAATTAAGTTAAAAAAGCTTCTCCTCTCTGCGCTTCCTTTTCCCTGACACTTTCGACGGGTTGAGGTTGAGGTCTGGTCTGTTAGCTTACTTAATATGCGGTGGAAGGATGGAAGCCCAGATGCCCAGAAGTCTTTCATAGGCTTTCCTATACGTTTCGTCATGAATGATGCAAATATTGGCATTAGTTGGCATCCTGCCATATGCTCCAGATTGCGACAATTGTGAAGTAACGTTTCCAAGAAAAAGGTCAGATCTTGTTTCAAGTTCTTCTATTTTTTGCAGTTTGACGTAGCCACCGGCTTGTCTTCATCTTTGTAGAGCTGGGCATTAACACCGAGCTTTTGAGCACAGGAAGGTAATTTTGTGAGCATAAAAATTGGAAATGAGAACAAACGTTGAGTAAATCCATGAAACAATCTCAACATTCTTTTATCCTTGTTTTAGCAGAACTGAGACAAAAAAGTGGAATGCTCTAATTGTACCACAAAATGAATGTCAGAAATATTCAAATTCGGTGGCCTAAATACTTGTGGGATTTGCACAAGTGGCAAAATTTCAGGGGTCTCATTAAAGTTTGCTCCTCGCCACAATGTATTCGCATTAAATTAGTAATCCTTCTTGAGCTTGGGTTTACTTACGTATATACGCAAAACGTATTTGTCTGACGAACATCATACTTTAATCCTAACCTAGAAACTCCAATCAGATAACAATCATCAACATCAGACCACACTTTTATAGCAAGAAAGAGTTTCGCTTTCAACTTGAACTCTTTCATCTCATCCCATCAGTTCAATCGAAGTACATAATCGCTTTCTTTAAGCTGAAGGAAGTGTGGAGCCGTAACATTAAGAAGATTAGTAGGGGTATAATAAAAAACAAAGTAGAGGAGCATCCGCTTGCCCTGAAATAGAATCCCCCTGTGAAGATATTACATGATAACAATTAATTGTACATCACCTCATCCCATTGAAACCCTGAAACCGGCTCCAGTCACCAGTCCTCGAGACTCAGACCTGTCTGGAGTTTCAAAGGGTCTTCAATCAAAATGATTCAATGCACATCGTGTTATTGTGTGGCAAGCTACCACACATAGTACAAAACGATGGGCTCAAGTTCACCATCAAAAGCAAATAAACAAAAGAGAAATCAATATAAAAAAAGAACATTCTTTATTAACTGCTTAACTACCCTTCCCGACTTCAATATCAACCCTCCAGTGAAGAAATTCCTTTACCAGGATTATCATGTGAACAGCATTAATAACTGTGTATTATTATTATGGTAAAGAACGGTGAAATTATGAGAACGTCATGAAAATCTTGAATCATAATGCTTTTGTTTTTAGGATTTAATACAAGTTCCATGTTTTCACATGCAAGTATTATAGCCAGCATCCACATCCATTTGGGAAAGAAAGCGCATGATTTTTTAATTTGACTCACATACCTCAGTAAGTAGGTATGTAATATTTAATTTACTATTTTTGATGATGATGTGTAATCTTGATCATGCTCTTGATTGATTTGAATGGGCGGTGGAGTTGAGTGCACGAATTGTCCATGAGAATGAGAATAACTTAACTTTTAAATAGAGTACGAGTAGGTTGACCAATCTCGTTTAGTCCCGTCAAAAGAACTAACTAGACATTTTGAGTTTTCTTGATTTTTAAACCATCACTGCATTACAGGAATGCACAAACTAGTACATCTGGCTTAACATGACTGCTACTCGAATTAAGGAATCGTGCGTTTTCCCTGGCACGATAATTGATTCTAATGGGAGGCCTTGAGGTTGTATCCCAAGGAAATGGCAGGAAATAAACCATACCATGGACGAAATTCTTGATAAATGTTATGCTCACGGCACGTTCAACTCGTTGAGATTTGCTTTTGATTGGGCACATGTGGGCCGTTCTATTTCTGATGTTGCTTTTTTAAGCAGAGCTTTTTGTGTGGCAGCTCTGTAATGTGGTATAATTGAGCGGAGAAATGCAATAAAATGTCCACTCTCCAAGAGGCAAAGTAGCACTTGTATCAACAACAACTGCAACGACAACGACCTCAACAGTTGAATTCCACTTTTTGGACTTTATTTTTATGCCCTTAAACTTGGTATCACATCCATCCGCTCCAGCAGGAAATAAACATGAATGCTCATTCCTCGCAGTCTGATTTATTTATCTAGATTTGATCTCGAAACCGGGAGAAGGCAGAAGTGCTCCCTGAGGAGGCATTTTTCTAACCTTTGTCAGCACTCTCAAGAGCCTCTTGAAGCTCTCCATATAAAACCATCAGACACAACACCAGTATAACCAGCAGCTCTCCAGTCACCAAATAAAATTCACGGCGATTGATATAAAGTAAACATGAGAGAATAGGATATTCAACAAAAATGGAAAAATTCGGATGTATTATCTCATATCAAACTCATTTAGGATCTTGATAATTTGACCGATATCTACCTCCATATCCACACTGCCCACCCTCTTTAATACTTACGCATACCACCAGTAGTTTACTTGACTTGATTCTCCCAATCACAATCAGTTTTATCTGGCCTGCAGGGACCGTAATATGGGCCATTTATTTGTGGCTGCTCATTCATTATGAAATGCAGTTGTTGTTTATGTTCTCCACTGCATCCAGTTGACTGATAAGCTTCCGTGCAGTGGTTGCATTATGTTGCATTGCAGTAGTGTTCTGCTTGAATTCTTTAGGTCAATAAAATCCTTTCGGGAAAGGATGTGGGCATCCATTTCACCAGCAATTTTGGAGAGAAACACACCCTTATCATTTCTTCCATTGCTATTACCTACCTTTCGTTTTTATCTGAATCCGGTCCAGAAGCCTTTTTGTGTACAGGTTTACATTGGGATTTGAAGCATTTTCCAATATTATTATTGTTATTTCACTGAGTTTACTTGTATCAAAACCACTACCATCATATCCTAATGCGGAGGAGCATTATATTTATTGATGCCCTAGGTGCATGATGACGATAATGATGAATCGGTGGTTTTCTAAGAATCGTAATAATCCCTGACCAAACACAGGGGTTGATTCTTTGTGTGAGCCTCAAGGTTCGTAATATTTTTTAGTTCGGTATAAGCCAAGTTCTTGCGTTACTTGTAACTGTAAAGCATTCTGATCAGTAGAAGGCATCGTTGGTGGCCAAAAAGAGTAAAAAAGAAAGTGACTTGCAGAATTAAACAGAGATTCTTAGGTTCCGTTCCCATCATTTAATCGAATTGGGGAACTTGATTGTCAATTTGGATGAAATTAGCAGCAGCTCTCTGTATTATCATGATCTATTTTCTGTGAATCAAATATTCTGTTCATCTACTTGTAATGAAATGTCTCCGCATTGATACATTTCCTGACAACGTTGAAACTCACACAAACAAAACCTATTGCAAACAGTAGCCTCCATTCTGAAATACCGATATTCTAATCCCTTTTGCGTGCATCTATAAACACCAGGTTTTTTATACAAACACCATAGTATATCAAAATTTATCGATTTCATGTAAATTTTTACAACCTTGCAGGACCTGTAATCAACACAAATCTATTTCCTTCCTTTTCTCGCCTGATTTCCTGAAAATATTCACCACCGAC
The DNA here is from genome assembly GCA_034697805.1 of Orchesella bifasciata. NCBI lineage: Eukaryota > Metazoa > Arthropoda > Collembola > Entomobryomorpha > Orchesellidae > Orchesella > Orchesella bifasciata. The sequence continues at coordinate 2,842 of JAQGAP010002278.1, read as the reverse complement.
TCGAACTACAATATCTAATGTAGTTTCCGTCTGCTGGCATGCCTAAATCCTGTTGGCAAATCCGATTTTATCCTTCAGTAATCCAATCATGCTGTCACGTCTGTGCATAAAGGTACAATGGCACATAGTAAAGCACTCCATGTATCGGGCAAAAGCCATAGCAAATCTGAAATGTGATACAGCTATGCTGCAGTCAACGAACGAGAAAGCACGGACGGTCGTGACTTCAACCAAACGCAAAAGTCATTCAGTGCCACTGGCACGGTATGAGGATTCCTTTTTAACCAGTGAAGAAAATTGTAACAGTCAGTGATCATGTTGATGATGATGATGATCAGAGTGTTTAACTCCTTCGTTCTGTTGTTCTACTGAGGCTAATCGCGGAGTACAACGCTCTCCTAAATGCGTACATACAGACCATCCAATCCTGTTGACATCGAATACTCATTGGGTATTTGTAAGGAAGGAGCTCTAATTGATGGGAAAGCCTTGTACGTTCTGGTGCCAGTTGCAATTTGTGTTGTACTTATGTAATATGCAGTGTGTAAGTAAACAAGTAAAACCACTGCCACCGCTTCCATGTCGTACACTTCCTTTACCAATGTTCATCTAAGTTCCATCGTCATCGTCCACTTACTTGAAGCAAACTACTCCATTTTATGTATTTACTCGATCAGAGAAATGAAACATGTTTCTTGGTGTTTCTCAGACTCGAAATGAAATGCAAAGAAAGGGATTAACTGAAGCGGAATGACTGTCAATTGTATTTGTACTGCACATTGCAGCAGCCTGAACTCCAATTCGACATTCGGAGTGGAAACAGAAACCATACATTACTTATTCAAACGGGGTAGGTGGATTTAAGTAGAGCTTGTTTTTGCTATTGCTGTTCCTCCGTGTAAGACGACACTTTTTTCCCTTGGCTCAACTCAAGATGACTTTACACGAAACAAGGAGCTCCAGAGCCATAGAGAATGGACACGGACGGGACGACATGGTCGTGGCGAAAGGGGTAAATCCATTTAGTTTTCTGGGAATGAGTTTTTTTCAACATTTAATCGAAAATGTATCTCTGTCTCTGAGCTTTATTTAGTATTCAGCAAAAACTTTTTTGCTTCTGTGATGCGACTACTTTACTCCTACAAATCTTCCCCACTCTCTCTCGCTGCTCAACCGTAAGAATTTAAGTAGCTTTTACTAACTACCAAGTGATGATGATGCTGATGTGATGAGAAAAACAAAGTGAACAAGAGTTTTTTTTCTTCTTTGTTTCACTCTCGAGTTGAATGGATGTTATCCGTAATGAAAAAAAAATTGTGATTGTACAGTACCTACTCACTCTCCTTATGCATATGTATGCATTCAAGACAAGTGCAAAGATTTATTTTACTATTTCCTCTTTATATTATTATGCTAGTTACCACATTAGTTCTATTCTATCCTCCATTACGTATGAAAACGAGAGAAAGAAAAGTGCAAGTGTGTCAACGTAGAATAGTGTTGGAGTTTCGTGATGGGAGTGCAATGCACGGGAAAACTTTGTTTTTTATTAGAGGACGAATTCCGTCAATATGAAGGGGTTATACTGTTCACTCTCATTCCCATGATCCAGTTTTTCCAAAGTTTTTCTGGTGCTCGGTCGGCTCAAGAGAAATATTCTGTCATGCTAAAAGCGTGGAACACTTTATCATTTCCCACTTTGTTCCTTTCATTCATGTTATACCACCTTTCTCATCCGAAAATAATCTTGCTCCGTATATAGTTACAATACTACTCGTTTAAGTAATCTCCCACATTTAGTTAACATTGCGATTACGTAAAAAACTGTGTGGCAGGAGAACAAGCATTCCTTTAAGATATTCGAGCTCACTAATTGTAAATAACTTGCCTATTCTTTTTCGTTAACATTCATTTTTTTAGATAAAGCTTTTCTTGTTGTTTAGAGTAGCACTCCTCCTGTCGTTTGGTTGTGTTGTATTCAAAAAACAAGTCAAAGTGAGAGATACAGAAGACACATCAACTCAACATTATGTTATGTTTTGTTCCTTCCTTTTTTGGCTCTTAGCTGAGCATTTACTCGTCTCATCCTCTTGGCTTCTGCTGACGAAGATGTGATGCTCTCTTCTTTTACTCCGTTTTGAAAGGCATCCCCCAATTATCATCATCAATCAATCCAGCCTTGGAGAAATTATTATTTTTCCTTCGACAATGTTTCCTGTTACAGTCTGATGAAACATGCATCCAAATCCAGCCAGTGTGCATCGTCCACTGTCAAACAAACGACTCAGCTCGCTGGGCTTGGTTTTGGCTGGATACTATGCTTGTAAAGAGCTACAGACTCAAGACTGCGCCTTGTTCGAGTAAAAAATATTATTTCCAAAGATGCATTTTAGACGACTCAACCGGGCTGACAGCCGATCCACTACTCTCATTCTGAATTCTAATGGCTGCATTTCATCTCATTCACTCATCTGCTTTCCTCCTACATTTAAGATGCCTATATATATTCTTTCAATACTGGTGATACACTAAAATATTACTTGTAACAGAGAATCTTTGCGTCATGTTTCCATTATTGCTGATGGCCTTTTTCCTAAGTATGCGCACATGCTGCTGCTACGTCATTCACATGCACCAGCAGAAGCCGGAGCCAGTTTCTCCTTTTTAATATCTGTATCACGCTTTTGTAGCACGCTTAAAATAGACAAAATGAATCTTTGCAGTGCACTGCATTAGCATATCTCCCTTTTATACAAGACGCTCCAACTCCAGCCCTTGGAATTTCGGTACATATTAGCTCATACCACGAAATGGTTGTCCACAATCCGCCACAGAACAAAAA
>JAQGAP010002277.1:0-15713 GCA_034697805.1 Orchesella bifasciata | reverse complement strand
TTTCATATGTTAAGGAGACATTTTGAATCGTAAGCTTATAGTCATTTACTTTAATATCGCTACCTGATAACAAAACGCATTCGGGTGGACTTCTACGCAGTTTAATTCTAATGGACACATGACTAGGTATTAATTTATCAGCATTTAACAAACAATGATGCAATCTACCAACAAGTTCAACAGATTTAGCTTCATTAAAAACCTTTGCTCGTTTTTCTAAATCAGGATTATCAGCAAAAGTTAAGACTGCTGGCTTCTTGTCAAGACTGTATAATAGGGTATCGAATGTATAGCAGTTGCTTTTCCCGTGTAAAAGTTGCTTAAAAAAACTTGAGTAGTGATAATTCCCAGAGTTATTATTTATTTTGGTGTCATTTAAGGAAACTTCGATGGTTGAAAAGAGGGAATGCATTAAATTATTAACGACGCCTAGTTTATCTGCATCAGGTACAGCTGTGCCATCTTTTTTAGTTAATTTAAGTCTTAAGTTGAGCTTCACACTTTTAGGTGAAATATAATGTATGTTATTGCCAACAATTTGAAATTCAATTGGCGCATCATTATCAATGCTTCCAATTGGAAAGACTTCAACTTCTTCTATGTTTTCATATGTATGCTCTGTTCCGGGCATCGAAAATAAATTTGCAGACTCCCGGAACACTTTCATACGCTTGTTCATTTTATTGCTTTACCCGTTTTTTGATAAGATCTATAATGCTTCTAGCCAGCTTATCAAGCTCCTTTTTTTCCGACTTTCTTCTAGGCTTTGCAGAACGTTTCTTCTTGGCAGTTCTTTTCCGACTGATACTCTTTTTGTAAACGCCAGCCCCTTTTAAAGGTTTCAATTTTCTACTTTGCTCCCTAGCCATACTTTGCTCTTTATTTTTACTTTGCTTATTGGGTTTTCGATTAGTAGACTTAAAAGCCACTACCTTCATATCAATACACTGATCTTCGCTATTTCGTAGTTTAGATATCTGTTTGTTAATTCCACCCCCCTTTAAAGACTTAAGCTTCTTATTTTGCCCCTTAATATTATTTTGCTTTTTAGATTTACTTTGTTTATTAGTTAAATTTTTTCGTGTAATCGATTTAAATGGTACGACTTTCATATCCATAGATTCGTCCTCTGAATCTTGCATTTTTGATACAGGCTGCAGAACGCAACCGGAGGATTTGCACAAAATATCTCTTACCATGTTCGCTTTCGAATATGAAAAAGCAATGTTGTGGGTTCTTCTCCAATTTTGTATTTAAAACTCGAAACTGATAAAGTAGCTGTAGCAGACCGAAAGTGTGATAATATCAGAGGATAATATTGAACTGATGAAAATGTCTTCTGGAATCGACCTTTTATAGCCGTACTACCCAACTCAATAATACGTATTAATGGGTATTGTTTGCTACCATACACTTGATAGTCAATAAGGCTTGTACAGCAGAGAATAGTTTCAGAAAACAGCTCTGGCACTGGAAGCTGCACTGATGTATTTTTTGCAAATAATTTTTCATTCGTTAAACCAAGGTATTCCGTTAGGGTTTCAGGAAGGCGAAATTGTACAAATTCTGTTTTAATATTGAACTGCATATGGGTTTGCTTGTCATTTACAGTAATAAAAACATCAACGCCAGCATTCTCAAAACTTGTGTGTAAAGCTTCAGCTAAACCATCTAGTGAATCGTCCGTGGGTTTCACGATATCAATATTACTTTCCGTATAATGTATATACCTTATGGGACACACTTGGTTTGTTTGCTTTAGTTTCATTAAATTAAATGGCCGTTTTGCCATGTGATTACCGTTTTCAAAAGTTGTGTCATCAAACCCAAGAATTTCTGACAATTTTGGGTCAAGTGCTAATAGCCCATTTTTTGAATCACTCACATTTAGACCAACGTATGGTTCATTCTTGACATAACTAAAGTAAAAAGTTGCAATGTTAAACAATCCTACTTTATTATTTATTGCATTCAGAAATGAAATTCGAGGTAAAGTTGTGTATGACAATCCATTTACTTGAAAGTTGTCACTAGAAACACTAGGTTTTTTAAGAAAGATTTTATCGTCTTCCAAAATTTCAAGCGGGATAGGCGTGTTATCTTTTTCGTCTAAGCAGCAGTTGATAGCAACCAAACCTATCTCAAATACGTCATCCTCAAATTCAAAATCTTGAGGAAGAACATTGGTAAAATTTTCAGATGTATTTTCAAGAAAAATATCCAAAGAGTCATTCGAAACCAGCGAGAAATATTGATCTTTTTGATCAATCATCTTGTAAAGATTCCGGCTCTACCTTTTGTAGTTGTTCATACAAAAAACCCCCAGCTAGTTCTTCACCATTTAAGTCCTCTAATCGGTACGTCCACGGAACTGTTTTCTCAATTTTAATAATTTTAAAATTCTCTGTACTAAATGAATGTGTTGCTCCCTTCTCAAACAAAAGTTTTTCTCTGCTTATTTTCACGATGTCGTTAACTTGAAGCTTTGGTGGTTTCTGAGTTAGTTTTTCTCGAACATAGTCTTTATAAATCCTTTTCCAAACAAGGAACTGGTTGTCATGGTTAACTTCATTTGGAGTTAGTCTATATTTCGAATTTTTTGTATTATTATAGCTTGAAATTAAAGGCTGAAGATGCTCGTACCATATCTTGTTTTTATTATGAAACATAATCGCATACAAACGACTTCTGATGATACGATTCATTCTTTCAGCAAGTACTGCTCCCTTGTCAGTAAAACTGTGATAAAGTTTACTACCCAGACTGTTTAAATATTTCCGGAAACTTCCACCCCACTCATTTCCCCGATCACCATGAATTAAACGTGGAGCGTATCCTGCTTCTTGAATTATTTCCTCGAATGCGACTTTCACCGTGTCAGCTCTTTTATTTTTAATCCCTCTACAATACGCTTTTTTTGATAGTCCTTCCACAACAACAAGTATATATCTAAGTCCTTTGTTAAATCTAAAAAACTTCTGCATATCTAATAAATCTATATTCCATAATTCTCCATAACCTTGAACTAAATATCGACGACGCTTAAAATTTTTTCTTGCTGGCTTAAAAAGTGTGTATGTTTTTAGTTTCGACATTTCTTGTTCCAAGTTTTCAATTGAATTTATTTTATTATTTTGGAGAAATGAATAAAGGGATGCGTATGACCCTATTTCAGAAGGATTGAAATAAACGTCTTTTATTCGTTTTAGATTGTCCATTGTTAATTAAATCCTCAAAGTGTACCCAATTTTGAAATATTACCTCACAACTTAACTTTTCTTTTGTGAACAATTCTCTATTATCTACTGTGTCGTCTGGTTCGGAGGCTTTGACTTGCTTTTGTGCAAGAAATTCTTGAAACTCGGAGAAAAGCTCATACGGAATCACTTTCATCACCTTCATTTCTAAGTTCCCGTTTAGCACATACTAAAATTTCAGTTATTATACTTGCAATGCATGAACGCACTACTGCTCGGTTTTTGCACAAAAGTTCTCGTATTGTCTTCACTTTACTGCTTTTTTTAATTTTAGAAATTAAAACATTCGTTGACTTATCCGAACAATTAGCAACACACTCGACAATCGCTTTAATTTCTTCAGCACTTGCTTTCTCAATATGCGTTTTAAATTTAGGTGATGAAGTAGTTGAACAATTTCTTAGGAAACTATAGTTTTTTAACACTCGTTTCATTATCTAAATAGTAAATTTTTATATCCTGATATGTGACTCCACTTGATCGTAATCTTAAACTTTCGGGGGTTTGCATATGGAAATCAAACATTAAAAAATTAAATGGTTTTGAAGTTGCGTCGTAATAGCACTCTAGAATCTCTTTGCTGTTTATGGGTCGAATTTGTCGAGCAAGTATTTGAATAGCGTAAATATTTCTAATCCACTTTCCTACAAATAAATATGTAGCGTTAATAAAACACAATCTTAAAGGCTTTGAAAAAACGCATTGTAATAGTAGAATAAGATTGCACTGCAAATGGTGAATTTTTCTTGTGAAATACTCGGTTATGTATTTTGAAACCTCAGGTGTTTCAAGAGTTGCAAGTTGGTCATCAACTAGTATTACACAATTTGGAATTATATAATCCTCAGAATCTCTTACATCTGTCACAAATATGCACTCGTATTTTATTTTTAAAGTGTCATATATTGGCTGTTGATGACTGCATACAATAATAATCCGTGAAATTTCTTTATCAAAAAATTTATTAGCGTTTTCTAATATGGAGCATGCGTAGAAAGTTTTTCCAGAATTTGATGGTGAGCTAAAAATTATTGAACAGGGCGTTCTGAATCTCAAATCAACACTAGTGTCTTCCATGTGTATCTGTTGCAGATTTCTACTGAATGAAGTGAAAGTGATCACAGATTGTCCTTATATACCAACTGTGTCTGTGATTGCAGAATTCCCAAAAGCAAGCGTGTTAATTGGTGATATATTGTACCGCTTTGTACAAAGTCCAGAAATACTCTTTTTCCTCATTTCTATCGTATAAAGCTTATGTTTTAGGTTTCTTATTTGCCTAAAGATGGCAAAATACTGACAAGGAATAAATAGCGATTCAACATACTGATCAAAATTTGTTTGTTTATCTACTGCACTTTTTGGAATGCCTTTAAATTTACGCTTCTCATCAACTTTATCATCATAAATATACTCACCATCATTAGTTTTTACCCTATTTATAAATTTCATAGCGTACATTTTAGATTTTACACTGCATGCTCTGTGAATAATCGAGTTAGAGAATTCAACCTTCATTTTCCCAGGTACAGAACGATTAGTTTCATCAAAGTATTTTGACAATAAGGGATCATTTGTATCAAACCCTGAAAGGTCATGTTCGTCTTTAGTCTTTAATAAATAGTCATAGAAATTTTCAGTTTCAATATAAACAGTCATCCCATCGGTGTCCGTACAAACAAGGGAAAGTTCTTTTGGAAAGTGACGTTTAAGGACTGTATAATAATAGCGAAGAAAATGTTCTTTCGATATGTCAAGAATCGAGATTCCCCATATCGTCGGCGAATTTAAAACCACTGACCGTTTTTTCATCATAATAGCGACTAATTCATCACTAAGAGGAAAAATATCGTCGAATAATGGGTTATTACTATAAAAAGTGACCTTGTCCTTTCTTGAAACTAATTTAACTGATTTCATATTTTCCTTTTGTAACAAACTTCTACCATACGTAGCATTAGAAATTTTTTTCATTACGTCTGACTCAAACTTTGTTTTTGCTGCTTTTCGTAAAGATATAGCTTTATTTACAAATTCTGCTAAAAAGGGAGACTGGTGAAATTCCAAAATGTTGCGAACACCTGTAACGATAACACCTAACTCACAAAAAAGCTTCAAAAGCCGAGAATGAACAACATAGTTCTTTTTTGGAGTTAGGTCAGCAATAAGCCGTTTGGATTTGAAGAGCTGAGAGGTATACTGCAAGCTGTCGAAGAATTCTAATTGCAAGGGTGAAAGCATTTCCTTTGTAACACATTTGTTCTCATATATCGGAGGCAAACTGTCGAAAAAGGAATGCAATATTTCTGGAAGTTCTAAATCTACTTCCAAAAAATACCCTTTATCGCCATACACATCAAGTTGCAACATGAATTCCTTTACACCTACTCGTAATATATCTTCTATTTCGGCAGGATTTAAAAAGCGGAAGTTTCTGTCAGGTAGTGGCTGTAACATGGCAAACCCGTACAACGAGTTTACATCTAAACTCTGGATGAAACTAGTTGGCTTTTTGGTATCATAAAGCTGAGATGGAAGGAACTTATTATTGCTTTGACAATACTTTAAATTACCAACGCCAGCATACCCACCACGTTTTGCTCGCTGAAGGTATGCATGTATTGTGGGGTCACAAACGTATTCTAATTCTGTTTTTATACTGTAAAGCGCTGATGAGAAGCTGAAAGATGGCAGCGAGACAAAATGCAATGGGTCAAGGTGAAAAGACTTGTGCATAACCGCTCTGAAGCACTCAAAAGCACATGCAAGAACCAGAGTGTCAAGCTTGCAATAAAACTCAACCAGACCACGTAATGTTTTAATGCCAAGTGAATTCCAAATGCGTATTGCTCTTGCTAAGTCATCAGGTTTGACAGCACAGTCCTTAATATCATCGTAAAAAAACTTCTCATCGTGAAAGTTTTCTATCGTTAATGAATCAAACGAAGTAAGAGTGTGATAAGGAAACAGGGATTTGTGAAAGAAATCATCAATTGAAACACCCTTTTCAATTTCATTACGAAACTCTGCTTCTATAAGCCCAAACTTCTCTCGTCCATTGCCAGAATCATACAGAATTTCTCCTAAATTGGACAAACTTGTAGACAAAAATTGATACGAGTCAATAAAACGAATTTGTCCATTGTATGTGCCATGTTTAATATGGCATATAATTGCTAAAAACTTTTGGGATGATTTCGGTATAATGTCAATATTATCAATTCCTAAAAGATGAAGATTTTCAACAATATAAGAGAAGTCATAGTTGCTTCCACCATGAATTACGACATTGAAGACAAACGGTAATTTTGCATGCAGATTATGAGAATTACAAGAATACCCGATGAGGGAATAATCAGGTAAATGACTGTGATGGGCACAAATCCTTCCATTTTCATAATCTTTTTTCTGAAACTTTTTCCTGCAAAATACACAATGAGTGAATTTGGAAGACTTGCTTGCTATTGCATCCACCATGTCAATGTGCGTTATATTCATTGTTTTATATGCTTGTTTTTGAAACTCAATTAATTCTTCCATTCTTATGGAAACATCTTGCACTAAGTCGTGTAGGAAACCCTTAATAACGTTTTCACTCCTTTCAGTTTGTACATATGTCTTACCCGAAACTTTTTTACCATTATGATTAATGCAAACATAGCTATACGCACAAGGCCTGTGGTTTTCTAATAGTCTGAAAGAAGATGTGGCGGAATTTAATGGCACAAGGTAACTCTCAGTATCCATATAATAGCAAAAGGGAAGCTGAAGTGTTTGAGTGAAATTTTCAAACTTCATTTCTTTTTTGTAGGGAAATGATATGGTGGCTCCTTTTTTTTCACAATACAACAAATGAGTTTCAAACGAACTTTTGGAATGAAACTGTGACAAGCATGATCGACAGATAAATCGAATATTTTTATTTGTTTTTAAAAAACTTATCAAATTTCTAATTAAACAAAAGTGAGAAACTGAATAATCTGGACTAATAAGTAGTAGTAAATTTACTTCAATGTCACGCTTTGGTCCGTCATAAAAATATAACGGAAAGGTATTTCTTAAAATTCGTTTTTGTCGTTGTCTGTAAAGCTGCCATTTTGAAGTGTTGTGTACTATTAGTTTCTCATTTCGGATCCTTCTAGAATATTCTTCTGATTCGTGATAGCCCAGAACAAACAAAGATATATTTTTGTTTTGTTCATGAAACTTGCTCATGACACGGTCAAATTTTGAAAATTGGATAGGAAACTCAATACCTGTCACATTTACTTTCGCAAGAGTTTCGGGAAATTTGTAAAATCTATAATCTTTCCAATGTACTGAACGATTTTTACCCGTCAGTGCTCCTAGCTTATCGTGTGCAAGTATTGACCAGAGCATGCACTTGTTTTCATCACCATCTGTAGTAACTTCGTCGTTTTTAATATTTAATAAGCATCCTGAACTTTCCTTCATTTTCAATACCAACGGGGTTTCCATATACCCTGAAGCCCGTAGAGGGTCGTACTGAACAATCTTGACCTCAATAGAATTTACGTATTCTAGGTTCCACCCGCTCTTACTTAAATTAAAATATTCCTGGTCAATTGATAACTTATCAGTGACCATATCAATTAATTTATGAATCATTGAAGGATTCAAAATTGTGTGAAAAAAACTACGAAATACCGGAATTGGTTCAGTGAATTCCTTTATATTAGTATCCGAATCGATTTTTGAAAATAGTGTTTCTACAAGAAACATAATTTTAAACGACTTTCTTTCGTGTAACTCATTTATAAGTATTTCTGCAAGATTTGGATATATGTACGAAAAAATATCATCTAATTTTTTCATTTGTAGGTGATCCAAGTGAGCAAAATATATTGAGGTTGTGTTCTCGAGAAACGTTTCCTTGAAAAATTTAATATCACTACTTGCATATCCAGTGCTTGGACTTCCATGTCCAAAATCACTCGATGAAAGCTGAGTACTATAAAACTTGTGAATATAAAACAAATGAAGCTCTAAAGAAGCTAAACTATCGAATTTTTTTGAACAAATATGGCACTTTCGTTCCCGAAAGCACACGCTTAGATGTTTCTGCACTGGTTGATCTTTATCCATGATTAAAAATAAATAGTAGTTATAGCATAAAAAGTAAACTACGAATCTCTGGATGTCCATAAAAGACTTCAACGAACTACAAGACAGTTAATTCTTCGTTCGACTTCCTGAGAAGCACCTCAGAATACTAGTGTAATTTCAGGCCGGAGAGTCTCTTCTTATACCCCAGAAAATGAGTTCTAAAAGGGTTACATTTTCCTATTATGTAGAATACAGTTACATACAAGAAGATAAAGAGAAAAATGCAAGGGAAAGGTACTGGGAATTTTTTGTGTTAGATCGTGCGCGTTTTAAAGAGAGAATTCAGCTTCTTGAATCACTGCTGGTTTTTAAATATGCACATAATGCTAACAACACGGAAGCTGCACGAGTGGAAATCGTATAAAAGGCAAGCACTTATCTGATCCTTGCATTAGTCTGAAACTTGCTTTCACCGCTGGAAATCTAAACACGCTACTATATCTATAATGGACAACAAGATGGAGAAACTTTTGGCTCAGTTTGGGGTTGCTCCAGACCAGGCTGAGTTAATCGAAAAAACCGAAAGTATAATGCTACGCACAGGTCCGACCAAATATCTGAGAAAACAGCAAACTAGATTTGTAGACACTGATGGTCCGGAACAATTGGTGAAGCTGGAGATATCCAACAATGGGAGAATATGCAAAGCATTTCAGTTGTATTTGGACAGAAATGACGATGTCTTCACCAAAGCTGACGAACTATACGAATTAGCAGTGAATTATAAACTAACAGACAAGGGCCCCACCGCAGTCAATCAGTTTAAACGTCAGAGGCACACCTGAAAAAATTACTGCTGACAAACTGAAACACCAAATCGGAAACTATGACCCAGGAATATTTTAACATGCGTTATTGCTCATTTAAACACTTAACATTGTTTATACAAGATTGATATTGTGAATCACCTGTAACCTTGTTAAATAAAAAAAAAACAGACCTAATAACTACTGAAAAAATAATTCATTTCCATATTGCAACCCCTTGATTCGCGGTTTTCATAATATGTAATAGATGCCAGTGGCATAGATAAATAAAACTAGGATCCATTTATTTCAGTTAATGTAATGATTTTCAAGTGGAAACACATATATATTTATCAACTATGACACATTACTCAAGTCACTACTTTAATAACTGCTGCATTAAAGAGTACCAATTTTGTTTAAGTAGATTATTCATAAAGCATATATTCCTATAAACTATATTGGCATATGAACTCACTTAAGAAAAGGTATGACAGTATAAAAAGCCCTTTGTTACCCAAGCGGCATTGAATAGCATTGACACCTACCAAAACCCGTGAATCTGTTTAGAAATGAAATTGAGCACAATTTATTATTTATGTTTTTTTTTGTTTTGTTTTAGTGCTTGGAATATGTCCTGTCATTTCGAATGTGTTAACTTTGGCAATTATAATTGATGACTCTGTGGAGTAAAGGATTTTTTATACCGTCATCTCACAAAACAAACCTGGTCATATGTATATGCATTTGAAAACTACTTTTCATAAAATATATGCTTATAAACCTACCTTATCTACCTGCCAAGTTGCAGAAGAAAAGAAACAGATGCAAACCTGAGTTGATAAATAAGTTCATATATTTGATTTTGTTATTGGTGTAACTTTATGGAAATGAAAAATCGAACATAAAATTTTTATAATTTGCAATGTTATTTATTGAGAATTGATATGATAAAGAAAAAATTGTTAACAAAAATGATTACAAGAAAAACTTTGCTTTTTTAATGATTAAGCGAGTGACGTTGGGCTTTTCTCCAATAGCCTTCCGCTTTAATGTCATCTTTAATGGCTGGTCTAGAGAGATGATAACCAAATGCGGGTTTACTTGATCCAATTATTAAGAGCAATGAATGCACTAGCTACTGTACGATATTACTTTGAAAAGAATTTATGTCACCAGAATCATCGGAATCGCTGGTTGGGTAATCTCCGCCAGCAAACGTACGTGGTTTTTTAACAAACCATTTTTCTTTTACTTCAGTTTTTCCTCGAATAACAGTTTCGCCACTCTTTATTGATTCGTCCATGATACTAGATGCATCATCGTTACTCTCTGCCTCACCATCAACGGTATCATATCCGGTGTCATACCCATTCTAAAAGTTAAAAATTGCAATAGTATCAAGTTATGCTACGCAAAAAATACATTTACTCAAATATACCTACCCAGCGCGAATCCTTGTCAATTTTTTTGCCAGAATAATTTTTTGAAGCGTTCACTGCGTTTTCTAAGGCTTTGTCTATGTCCGAATAATTGCCTTCAAAAGCGTTTGTTGACGAAAAGCCTGCGCCCTACTCATGCCGCATAATAAAATAAATATACTGTTAACTGTCTTTATAATGTAGATATTTTTAAATTGATTAAGTTACCACAGCGTTTAATGAAGTGTTACTGCCCATTTCAACATCCGAACTAGTTGAAATTAACGTGTTCTGGTTTTCATTGGTGTTTGGTTTTGCAAACTTGGTTAAGGATTGATCATTTTTGCTGCTCCCCACTCCAGATTCCTAAAAGAAATATTTATAAACTTTTTGCATTTAAAATTATACATAAAGTGTGGAAATGTTTAAATAAATAAACTTACGACAAGTTGCGTTGAATTTGCAACTGGGAAAAAGGTTGAATATCCTATTTTGGAAGATTTTGGAAATCTGTTTGCGTTCCGATATGCTTGCATGCTGTCAACAATTTTTTTCAAATCCTGAAATATATTTTTAAAAACATATAGCCATAATATCTTAAAATCTACGTTAACCCATAGAATCATTTTCTTACATCTGCGTATGCCTGTCCCGGTGTTGGGTAAGAGACCTTAGTAAACATCAGGTGTGCTATGGTGTCACCTCTTTTAACGTATTGATCTTCTGTCGTTGAATTATAGACCACAATACGCAACATTCCGCCATCGTAATCATCCAGAATCTATAGATATAGAAAGCATTAGAAACCATAATTTTGTTTAAAACTGATGCAAATGAAGTGTTCTACTTACGCTCCCCTTAACTTCTAATTTCGCTTTGTCATTCCCAGTGTCATGAGTAGTCATGTATATGTTGCCTCCCAAGTACATTAATATTCCAGTTTCCACATTTGATGTACGACCAGCGGGGACACAAATATCTTCACTGGATCCAACACTCCAAACTGAATTATATGCCATAACTTTCCATAGCGATCTGGCGGCAGGGGTCATCTTTGCATATTGGACATCCAAATCTTCTGTTGGCAGGTTTACTCGAGGGTCAAATGGTGCAGAATCCATTTGAACATTTTGATCAAGTTTTTTTCTGGAAGCTCGGGCTAGCTCATCAGCTAATGAGCTACCACAAAACGAGGAAATTGGGTTATCTGTGATTTCTTTAAGTAGGTTGTCCAAATCCTCCTCAGGAAGCTCAATTTCAGTTATGTCAGGGCTGACAGGTTCTACATCAATCAAATAGGACTGCCCAGAACGACCAGTTTCCTTTTTGTCGTTTGTCGCAGCAGGTCCATCAGCAATGGAATAAGTGTTGCCTAAAGCTGCTTCTGGCTCATCGCTTCCAATTTTATTACTGCTGTAATGAGATGCAACCACAGGAACAACTTTTGTATCTGAAGTGGGTATCTTGTCGGTGATATCAGATTGCCCCTTATCTGTAGTTTCTATATCTGGAGTCGCAGCTTCATCAGAAACAAAATCAGCGCCCACCCAAGTTCTAATGTTTGTGCCTTCATGCAACACTCTGGACTCCATTTTACTTCCATCTTTAGTTGGCCCAATCTCAACCTCTTCAAGCTTGTCAGTATTGGTCTCAGAAGACTGGCCCACTACGGCATGATTTTCAGAAATTTCAGAAACCGTAACTTCGAGCTCGGTTTCTGATTTCTTGTTTTGTTGGTTGGAAATGATTGTTGATTTCTGAGTAGCAGAAGATTCCATCGCGACAGCAAAGGTAGAGACAGCAAAATCTTGGAGTATTTAGTTGACGTTTGTTGATGATGATGATGTGTGTGTGTGTGTGTTCTAACTGCAGGACAAAACTGGATAATTTTCAGACAAATTCTCCGTCTTTTTATACCCAAAATGTTCTGTTCATAAGTATGTGTTTGAGCTTTGATTGCTTTCATTTAACTTTTCATTGCGTGTAATTTCATTTATGCTATAACTAACATATTTGCCACAACAATACCCAGTTTGCCTTGTGTCGAAAGAAAAAAAGTTTCCAGTTCTTGTTTTTTTCTTTAATACTACATTCACAGCATTTGAAATTATTAGGTATTAAGTAGCAATTTATTACATCAAACATAACTCGCATTTTCAATACATGCAGCATACAAGTCTAAAAATAACCATATTTGTTGCACTTCTAGCATGATATTGACCAAATGATGCATGCAAGTATTCGTTGGTGCCGTGAAACCCCGTTTCTACAATGCATTCAGGTATTTATAACAAGAAAACACGTTGCTGGGGCGTGAAACCGAATGCCGGTCTCAAAAACAAGAAACAACTTTTTAATTACTATCTACAGTAGTAAAATGCGTTTTTGCAGATTATATTATTGTTTCATACATTTACTGTAACAAACAAGCACAACCAGTTTCCCTAAACAACATGAAAAAGGCGTTGATGCATTTAAAAGAATGCAACTTTATAAATATTTACCAGTTAACCTAAAATTGCAAATCTTTGTTACATCATTCAAATACCAATTTGTTCCTGCATCTTATTGATGCGTATTCACGGGCGTTTCCTTTTCTTTTATTAACCGAATGTACATCCATGGAAAACAAAGCATCAGTTTCAGTATAAAAGCTTGCAATATTTTCCAGCTACATCATCATTCAGAAGCAAACTTTACTCCTAACAACATGGACCAGAAACAAGTCGAAGAAGAAGAATTAAAGTTCAAAGAGTGGTTTGCGTCTCATTTCACACATCTTCAAACGTATTACGAGCCTGAAAAAGATCAAAAACGTTACCACATTGCATGTACATTCATGCGATCCGTAGTTCAGGAATTGCTACAGTCCAAAAGAATTTCAAAAGTAAGGTTTTAAATTTTTCAAATTTATTTTATGATTCAGATTTTTCAGGTTTATGTTGTTATTCATATAAAAATTTTTTAGCCCCTTGCAGAGTACTTGCGCAAAACCATAGATTCACTCACATCTATAAACTCATCTTTACTTACCATAAACCCTGGTAAATTATCTACACGTGAAACTGTGTTGATGGAGAAATTTCCACAAACATGGTCTCTTAATGTATTTACGGATGTCGGTAATGATGCTATTATGGACATCCTAAAAATTGCTGAACCAAATAATCGTGTAAGTGAGTAGCACAGTGTAGTAAGTATACCACCGTGTAACCAACTGTGGATGTATGTATATTAAAATAGAACGAAGCGGGTATCAGGTAACTAACTAAATATGTGTACATGAAAATGTGGGAGTAGGGGTTAGCCACTACTCCTTCCTCTCACTCTAGATGCAGATTTTTTCTACTTGGGTTTTGTCACTATGCTCTTTTCTTTTCATATATAGCTATATGTCTGCGTGCTGTCGCTGAATATGCATATATCTTTAAGAAAATATTCTTGATATGCTTCCTTCTTAGCCAGATAGATGAGATCGAGTAATGATGAAAAAATGGGCGTAAATTAATTTTTGTTGACTTGTTTTACCAATGTGGAATACAGTTCTCTTGAAAAATTAGGATTTTGCAAATAATTAATAGTATTTCACGAGTTCATAAAATTATTGATTACAGATCTATAGAAATAATTGTTTTCCATATTAAATTTGAAGCATTTCAATGCTAATTTTTATATACTAAATAGCGACTGTTTCTTTTTTAAATTTTAAAGTTCCGAATTCAAGAAAAATTGCATATATGTATAATATCCCATTGTAGGATTGTTTTTGAAGACTGTGCAGGTTTCACTACAAAGGAACTTAACATGAAATTGTGTTTCTTTTTGCTATTTTTATTACCCTTACTGGGTGATGCCAAGCCGTGCTCGTCATGGAAAAACTGCAAAAGCTGCCTTTCCCGAAATAATTGTATTTTTGTACAACAAGAAAATTTTGATTTTGTTTGTGTGCGGAGAGGAGATTCTTATGCTGAATTTCGAAGAGTGTTACGCACTACATCACGCTGCATAACCTTGGAAAGTGGACTGATTACAAGCACCACCCAAAAATCTACTTATGGAAGTCAAGATCGTACTAATACCACTGTGAAATCATCACATTTAAATGTAATATATGATCCAACTATATTCCAATTGTACCAAACTTTATTATTTTCATATGCCTTTTCAATAATATTTTTTAGACATCTAAGCAAATATCTGCTTCTGTGGGAAATTACGAAGCACCCGCAATCCAAAAACAGAAAACAACAACAACAACAACAACAACAACAACACCCACACCACCAACAGCTTACATTGATTCATCTCTGACATCACTTCCTGTGAAGCATGTTACGAATGACTCAACAAGCAAAAAAGTGATAAGCGCTGAGGATGAAAATCCATCACTTTTGCCTGATCAACCCACTTCATCGCTTTCTCCCGATGTAAAAAATTTTTCAAGATCTGGAACAAAATTTAGGCCGTGACCTAAAAATCAGAACTAAATTTGAAGAAAAGATAACGCCTCAATCATCAATTTCAGTGAGAAATATTAGTAACGAATCATCCACCGAGAATTTACTGAAGTTCGAAAATGAAACTACACCACTTTTGTGGGTACCAGCCTCGTCATCTTACCCCGCTCCAGAGGCTTTTTTTCCAGAAGTTAACAAAGAACTTACAAGCCCTAAACCAACACTGCAAGGTGAGATCGAGGATAGGAAAGAAATATTGTTACAGCCCTTGCCAGTTTCCCTATTGCCGACTCTCATCCCTACAACCACAGTAAACTTTGCTGAACCCGCAATTGGAGAAGTTACATTATCATCTGTAGTTGATTTACCAATACCCACTCAATCAAATGAAAAAGTAATGCCGCTAGTAACTTCTACAAATGTACTTCCTGTGGAAATTGTTCACTCTGTACCTGCACTGTCCAATACAATATTGGCAATAAACAACATAATCCTGGAACGAAAAATACGCCAAACTGCGTGTAATCTTGTTCTCTTGCAGGAGAACTACCAAACCGCCATGGGAGATAGGTGAGATTTCTTTGGTAGCTCAAAGATTTTATGAATCATGTATTAAACATAATCACGCATTTTTATTTATTTCAAAAGTTGGTTCAAATTCTCAATTGTCAACCCAATGACGCTGAAAGCAAAGAAATGTCGTAA
>JAQGAP010002276.1:0-15714 GCA_034697805.1 Orchesella bifasciata | reverse complement strand
TGGCAATGATGACAACAGTATTATTGTCATTTTACTGTCATCGACACAGCAATTTTCTGGACAGTGAACTGTTTATCGTGTAAAATAGCTGCACGCTTCAAGATCGGTTCAGCTCATCCATTCCAGCAATAACTTTTATGACACTTAATATCTATGTCAGTGAGACATTAGGAAAATGAGATAGTCATTCGTTCAAAAGTCAACTAGGGAAGCACGTAACACGCATAAAAATGTTATTGTTCATTCTCCATGTTCATTGACATCATGACATCTGAGCAGTAAATCTTGTTATGAGTGAAAAATAAAGTCGAAATCCTTCGGATGCTCAATCAATCAAGTTCAGTGCAAATTATAATGCGAATAGTGGTGATTGAACCTGACCAAAAGGTTTACACAACGAAAGTACTTGTTTGTGGAATAATTGAAGGGATACAAAAATTGAGTGTCAATGTTTGATGTTTCAGTATGGTCCCTACGTATTACATGCACCTCAGCCTCCTATTATTGCCACACGGGAATGAGTAACGTTAGTGCGGAAGGACAACATAAAGAGAAAGCATTCAGACTAATGAAAAATATTTACGTTAGAGTTGTAAACAAAATGAGCGTGTTTATGTTTCACATGTCATCCTTCCATTTCTGACAGAAGAACAGCGAAACAGCATAAAATGGCCCGTATACACACACAAACCTTATTTGTGTAACTTTATGAAACCCATCCGTATGTTGAGGAGGCTGGCTGTTAGCTTTCTATAATATAGCAAAAAGCCGAGGGGGTTAAAAAGATTTTGACTTTTGTAAATTTTGTGTTCACTAAACTTACTTCAAAGTTTCGTCAACATCGCGTCACAAAACAAATCTTGGGATTCAATCACTTCTCCTCACACCTACTTTACACTACATGGCATTCCATACAAAATGAATAATATTATTATTATTGTCTCTTTGGAACGAAAATATTCTGGTATCAAGATCACATCACGGTTCTTGCGGCTTCTGCTCTCTTATGATAAGTATGATATGATGACTCATCCTTTTTTAGTGGCACCCACTAAAAAATCCTTTGCTCACATTGTCATTACATTACACGCTCAGCCATTTCATTCATAGTATTTGTCATCTCAATCCATCGCATTCCATATCATCTGCCCTTCGCAATCATGATCCACAAGTACCTAAATTTTTCATACTTGTACTCGAGTCTGAATGAAAAAATACAAGGTTTATGTATAATCATAACATACGAAATAAAAAACATCGAAGTCTTCTCCCCTATCTTGCTACATATTATCATAATAGCTACGCATATTTGTGTGTATTATAATATTTGGATGTAAGCTTCACTAAAATACTTTTAAACACTTTTTCAAGGTTCAACTTTTGTTTTTTAAATAATGAATAAATTTTTATGTTGCAGTTTTCAAATGGCAACAATTGTACTTTTTTTTAAATGTATCAGCGCTGATGGATGACGTTTTTGTTCTCAAGACACTCGGTTTAGCAGCTGCACAGAAGCCACAAACAATGCAGTGCAAAGCAATGCGTGAGTTTGGTCACAAGCAAATCAGCTTTGTCACCCTCGCTCCACACCAATCCCACACTTTGATCATGTCCGGTAGGAGGAGCAATTACTTTATAGCGACATGAACAATGATAAAACCCGAAGTAGGGGAAACTTATATTGCGGAAGTCTGTTCGTGGAAGCCAAGGAGATGCTGCTACACGGGGAGGTAAAATTATGAACTGTTTTATTTGGCACATTGACTTGACTACATGTTTTTTATTCCTTCACTCTCCTTCGTTTCCCCATCCATCCCCAAATTCATATGGGAATCAACCTGTTTGATTGTAATTTATGAAGTGGCACATTTGAGAATTTTTATTTTTTCCGCCTGTTGACACAAAAACATGCAATGATGAAATTGAAAACATGGCTTTAAATTAAACTTCATAAGGTGAGCTAAGAGCACCACCACCACCAGCTGAACTCGGTATATCTTCATGAATGGTGTTCTTGAGTGTTGGTGGATGGTCTGGCCAAGTTGACATTAATCAACGGGAAAATTTGTGTATTGAAATGCCATCGTCTTGGTCTTGATCATCATCATGTTTTACCACGAAAACCTCCTTGCAGTGTTGTGTTTTCGGTGTTCAATTTAGCGAAAAACATGATCTTTACAATTATTGAGGATGACGGTGTCGGTCGTGGTATGTGGTAAAAAAGCAGAAGGCTTTAAAGGCTTTGCCCCAGCTTCCATTAAGGAGTAGTAGTAGTAGCAGTAGTAGGCCTTTTAGAAAAGAGTCGAAGGAGGATGGATGAATGGCAAAATCAAATTTAGGATGTTGTTCAACATTGAATTATAGTTGTGTTAGTGTGTGCCACCTTCAATCCTGATGTCGTCGCCTCTTTAATTTACTGCCGGAACAGTGTACTCCACATCTGCTCCGCTTTTCTCCATCCCATACTATATGCATTTACTCCACTCCATTTAAAGTCGGCTGTGTATTATAAGACTATATACCTACGTAGTTTAGTTGATCATAAGCACACTAATTTCTATTTGTGTTGTTTGTACACTGTTTCGTGGTTGGATGCAAAAGACAAGGCAAAAACTTATTTTTTACCGCAAAGACTTTGATGCTGGGAACGAGACGCTCTCTTGTGTTCGGTGACAAAGCAAAACTCTTGATTGAGCTAACATGTGCTAATATGGACAGGTCATAGTCATAAGTCTTTTCCCAAAGTTGAGAGCTTAAGTCACGCAAAAAATGGTGAGGCATATAGATACATATAAATCCGAGGAGATTTAATACGCAATTGAGATTTATGGCTCCAGAGGCTTATACTCATTAGCTTGCGAAAGATATATTGATATTCACAAACTGGAAATCGCCTTTGATCGCTTTCAACCTATAATGAAACAGTTTAGGAGAAAAATTTGAGGGAGAGTTTTTAGGCGATTTTTAATCAGATGTAAAAATTACTTTTGAGAATTGAGAAATCAATGCGATCTCTTGTTCCGGAGTGTTGCTACATAGAAGAGGGAAAAGGAACACAACAATTCGTTTTGTGTATTGTCGTAAATTAGTGTGAATGTCGTTTGTCGACCCTTGTTCCTATTCTTCGACTCCACATCCTCACGCATATCTCAGTTTTTTTCCTTCCGCTGTGCTCCTGCTCATGAAGAAGCACAGTGATTTGTGAAAAACCTCTGTTTTTATGTGGGCTTCCTTTATTGAGCCATTAGTGAAGTTAAAACACATACATTTACTTTTACAGTCATATTGAGCATGAAAGTGGAGTTGAAAATGAGATGGAGAGAGAAGAGAGATGAAAAAATTACAAGGCAGATGCAAAATCCCTTGCCTTCAATGGTTACATAATGTCTTTGACAAGCTGCTCACTAAATATATGCGTAATGCGTGTAGGGCTGTACATGCGTATGACATACCGTTTAGCTTCTTTTCTCACTTGTTCAGAATTTTTGCCTTTTTGGAGTCCCGTCTTATCAGGAGACTTTATCTTGAAATCTCGAATGTGTCGTTGAGCAAGTAAGCAGCATGTTAAATTGTTTAAAGTTGGACGGTAAGCAGCATGTTTGTCAAGTGATGTATAATATGCATGGATGTGATTTTCAGATGTGTTTCTTGCTGACTGGAATAATGCCGTGTAATTTCCTCGAGGAGACAATGATGAAGTAGTTGACAAATCAGTAAATGCTTCATGAAATATTTCCAATTGATACTCGTTATTATGTACTCACGCCTTTCCCAATACGTAAAGTTTTTTGAGCATGTAAAATGAAGTAGATCAGGTTACTACCTAATGCAAAGCTTCAATCGGAAATTGACTGCAAATTCCAGTCGTGAGAACGTGAGAAGTAGCGGCTCAAAGTTTTACTAGCTCCTATTGACTTCCAATGCGATAATATGAATTAAAAGGTTGATGACTTAGTGATTCTCATGCTGAAACCCATTCCTTTACTCACAGTGTGATGTATTGGGGCTACTTGCGAATTCAACTAATCTTATCTGTATTACTGCCGACGGTTTGCTGAAAACCACACAAAAGCATTATGGATGTAGGGTTCAACGTTAGTTTTTCAAAATGAAATGTACACTATCT
Source organism: Orchesella bifasciata (assembly GCA_034697805.1). Taxonomy (NCBI): domain Eukaryota; kingdom Metazoa; phylum Arthropoda; class Collembola; order Entomobryomorpha; family Orchesellidae; genus Orchesella; species Orchesella bifasciata. The sequence goes on along the minus strand of JAQGAP010002276.1, from coordinate 11,588 downwards.
ACTCCTTGAGAAACTAAGTGAGAGTAAGTGTACTGACCAAGCAGGGAATCAGAAGCAGAAACTCAACACTGCTTGGATCACATAATGTCATTGCTATTAATTTATTTCACTGTTTGTCTTTGTATTACGTCACCTAGCTAATTACTCATTGTGTGTAACATGATCATTTTCCGTATTTGTAAAAGTATCGGTTGAATTGGAGACTGCTGCAGCACTAAAACTGGTGGCCCTAGCAAGCGGTGCTTCGCAAATGTAGTGGAGATGACGCATGCAGTTCTCGTTGTTCCAGTGATATCTACGCGATAGATTAGAGAAAAGAGATTTTGTCCCAAAATTCCCAGTATTATTTTTAACATGAGTAATTCCAGTTAGCAATATTTTAACAAGGTACCGGTTTCTCGGATCCATGTAGAGGCACATCCACTGCTCCTGATCTTGCAAATTGTAAACCGCAGATGTGGCAAAAGATCGTTGACTATCGATAGTAGTACCTTGAGCTGCCCAAATCCATTTTCCTGCCCACATGCCACCTATCCATCTCCCTAGTTGAGCTAGTTTATAATAGATACATAGGTGGAATGGAATTTTAGTTCAAGTAGTTCAATATTCACGTTCATTGTTAATTTTTAATTATATTGAATCAGCCCCTATTTGTACTATTCTTCGATACCGAATTCTGGTCTCTCCAGATAACTTCTCAGAGTAGAATCTTCATAATGGGAAGCCAAAACTGCGAGTTGTGCTCCTTTGTCCCGACATCGGAAATGTGCTTCTTGCCAACTTGCTATTTCTGCACTCAAAAAGTAGCAACTGTTCCCGAGCCTTATGAAATGCTTTAAAGTGCACCTATAACGACCATCTACAGATCGGATTCGGATATATTATTAGGTTTTGAATATACGTTTCCATTTTTATTGGCGATTCTTACCAACTGGATTTCCTATGCAGCCGATTATTCCCAAAAGAACAATGCAAACCTTGACCAATCGCACTACACCCTTGTCACTAGTAAAAACGTTGCTTGAAAATAAGTACATCATTGCCCACAAGAGAATGGATAAATTAAGTATCGAAAAGAAAATCGCTTGTTGAAGAGCAACAGAAATCGTAATGAAGAAGACTGAACTTCACTTTGACTATAAAACACGGTGATTGACTGGAAACTGCTGAAGCCAGTTGTATTGCAATACAAAAATATTTATTGATGCATAAGTATTTTTACTTTCGACTTATCCCTGTTTATTATGCACCTTTAGCAAGTTTGAAATGAAAGAATGTATGGGATTCCGATATCCTTTTGAACTTTGATAGAATAATCAGTTAATTACTGAAAATTTACTTCAAATGATCACCGAACAAGAGATTGAGAAGCAAACGCAAAAAAGGAGCATGGTAAACTGAGTAGGTACAGATTGAGTACAGCCGAATTGAAAACTTTTCCAGCTGAAGAGCCTCAGTCCACAATTTACTTAACAAAGTTCATCTTGATAACAATTATATAACTTTGATGCTTTTGGTTGTAGACTCATACCGCTTCCTAGTTCTTAAATGCAAGCAAAGGAGATGAGATACACAAGGCATAAAGTTAGTTCGTAAGCACTTTGTCTCACTGGAAAGGATCGCCTCGTACAATCCCACATTCATACAAACGAAACCATTTCTTTCTTCATCGAATTTTGGGAATGATGTAATGATAAATGAGTTGGGATGATTCATAAAAACAAGTTTTCTCACTGGGTTCATTTAACTTCGATATTTGTATTTGTATTGGAGTTTACTACTTTCATAATATTTATATGGATGCAAGATGCAGATATGTTAAGCTGAATTTGAATGAACTTGTTAAAATTAGAATAAATATAATTTTGAAGAGGCAAGTCGTGTTTATTACGAACATTTATTTTTATTAATAACTTGATTATACTGACGATATAAAGTAATAGTTGAATATTTATATTCATACGTATTTGTAATTTCATTGTTTATGTAGATATATATTATACTCTTTGATTAATTAGTTATTTCACTCATTCATAATTTCAATTAAGTAGGGAAGGAAACAGGATTCTCAAGTATGACCATTCTCGCATTATATAAAATGATTGACTGTTTACAATAACTTATTTTAAAACTTTGACCATCAGACAGCCAATTTAAAGCTGAGCCGTCTCTAATTTCGAAGCATCTGAACTAACTAATTGAAATGAGCCGTCACGTCAACCCCACAAACAATCATGACGAATTGAACTTACCATACATTTCCTCAAAACTTTTTAAGGCTAAAATGTGTTTGCCATTTAAATGTATGTTACTATGATGGAAATACTTTTCTTAGCAACTATCTACGTAGCTTATTTACAAAAACTCCTCATTCCTAATCATAAGACACTCAAGAAGAGTAAACCTTTTATGGATTATGATGATTACTCTAAATTTTTCCAATACGGATAATCACTACCACGTACAGAGTCTTTTTTCATTTGAACGAAGTAGCTTATGGTACACAATGCATCATTTTAGTTTTTATTATAGAATTTTTAGTTTTAATTTCTCTGGCATGAAACTGAGCAATTTGGTAGAATCAAATGGGTAGTGGGCAATGCATGTTGTAGTATACTTTGGGCATTAGTTCATTTTTCAACATTCTTTGATAATTTTGGAAGTTTAAATTGATTCATATAAAACTAAGCTGTTTTAAAAGGAAATGTTGAATGTTTAGAGATACTTCTGAAAATTAAGTTTTTAGCTCCTCACAACTTCACCATTATTAACCTCAATCAGAGTCATCATCATCAATGTGAGGATTATAGTAGAACATTTGATTGTTTGTTTCACCACTGAGGTCATTAAGCGACCGGGTACGCGTACGCCTACTTCTTGAAAAATTATATTGCACACTTTAATATTAGCTATTCGAACGTTGAAAAAGAGAACCCGAAAATTGGTCATGAACCTGTTTGTAGACATCATTGATACTCTTTACTTTGCATTACTTACGTTGGACGAAACGCAGTCGGAGCGTTGGGTGGAGGGACCGCAGATCGAGAGTACGGATTAGAAACACCGCCAGCCCCACCTGGACCGGCACTGGGAGGTGGAGGACCTGCAGGACGGTAAGCACTCATTGTTGGTGGACGAACAGCAGCCGCATTCATAGCACCATACTGTTGTTGTTGCTGGTACTGTTGCTGTGGCGGAGTCGGTGCAGTAGTAGTAGCGCCAGGCAGCATTGGCATGCCCACTGTCGGTTGTGGTGAAGCAGATGGATAGCCACTTGAATCAGTAGTCGTTTGAGAGCCATATGGCATTGCTGCGGTTCCGTAAGTCGGCTGCTGACTCATATAAGGTTGCTGGGTGTAAGCGGCACTGTAAGCAGTTGCAAACTGTTGGTAGGAGCTTGATGGTGAAGGATAACCTGAGACGGCTCCCTGCGCCTGTTGTTGTTGCTGCTGTTGATGCTGCGCCTGTTGTTGTTGTTGTTGCTGCTGGGATTGAAGACCAATGCCGGTCGATGGAACTCCTGCCATTGGTGGTGGAACACCTTGCGGAAGCTGTTGCTGGGGGCTGGGTACAACTAATCGAAAGAAAAAGTCGTGTTATTTGAAACTTCAACAAAGTTATTATCAAAGAATATCGTATTATGACTTGAAACCTACCAGGATATCTTGGCTGTTGCTGCTGCTGCGGGATCGTAGCAGGAAGTCCACTTAGGTGATGAGTTTGTTGAGGCATCATCGTCCCTTGCGCTTGCTTCATAGCATCAACCTGTGAAAAAAATTCATAAAAAGGTTCATCGTCAAACTCCACATAAAGTTGTGCAGCAAATTCAATAAAGATTTTAGAAATCACACAAGTAAAAAACTCACACTCAGCAAGCTAGTGCATATTAGCGCAAAGAAAACTTATACGAATTTAAAAAAAACAGAAATCAACAAATTTTTTTATTCGTCAGAAAAGATCGTTTTAAACCCCTAGCATAAACCATGCAGGGTAAAATCAGCACTGTATTGGTTAAACAAAGCATATTAGTTGCTGGGTATATAGAAAAATATGCAATACTCTGTTTCAAACTGGGGCATAGTTAGTTTAAGATAACTACATTTCAAAACGAGCGCAACCCCATGGGGATGTGAGTGCATGAAAAAGCATTTCTCACACTACGTATCACAAGCAAACCATGCCAATTCTAAATTGATTGGATACCCCTTGATTGTCGAAAAGAGAACTAGCTTGTTGATGTTGTTCATGACCCGTCGGATTAGCTACCACCGACACAGCAGAAAGAGGTTGTTGTATTTGTCTTGAAGGTTGGAAAGCTTGTATAACCTGCTGTTGTTGTTGTTGTTGCTGCTGTTGTTGCTGCTGAGCCGGCGTCGGAGTTCCACCTCCAACATTTACATGCTGAGCCATTTCCACCGACATTGGAGGAGCAATTGAAGATTGTCCCAAAGGATCAAACTCTTTAGCTGGAAGGGGAGATGGAGCATGAACGATAGGAGCAACGGGCTTGATCTCAACTTTGTTTGCGACACTTTCAGTTCCACCTAAGCCATTAGGAGTATTGCTAGCCCGACTGTCATTCTCAATCGTGGTTGCAACCGTCTTGGAACTCTTCACTTTTGGCAGAACTTTCTTATCATCAGAGGAAGTCAAGCTATCCAGTATGCTGTTGACTCTATCCCTGATTTCAATGAGTTCAGACCGTATCTTGCCAACCTCGACGTTGGTTGCTTCAACTGGGCTAGTTACTGCGGGCTTCCGCAAAATTTTCAGTTTCAAAATTCGGCAGTACTGCATAGCGAAAGCCAAATCCGACGAATCAAAGATAGTGATCAAGTCGTTATCTAAAAATAAAAAATAAAAAAGTTAATTCATAGATTTTTTTTTGTACTTCTGATTCAAAGTTTTTACAAAAATGCAGCTTTTCCATAAAACCAACAAAACACTCACCTTCATCTTTATACTTCATCAAGATATCCATATCCGGGGTCAGCTTGCCACGAAAAACCCGTTGCATCATCAGCACGAGCTCATCATACGTTATGTCTTCGTTATGAATGGGCACCAAACGAATGTCATTATCTAACTCGGCCTGCAAGTTTATAAATGTTAAAAATTACTTCAAATGTAACAACAAATTAAAGTGGCAACACAAATGTAAGAAACTCACCTTCACAATAACTTTCCCCGAGAGATCCAAGCTGTTATTAGGACCATTAGTGGTCAAAGTAGATCCACCTTTAGCGGAAGATGACTTGGAGGAAAATTCCTCTTTACCTTTAGTTTCAGTCCCTTCTTCCCCTCCAGACGCGTTCTTATCAACAACAGATGACATGGTTCTAAAATGATAATGTTAGAACAGTCAACAAATGATCTTCAAACGAGCACAGTTGATTTAGCAACACAATATCGCTGCAAATAGGCATAAAAAAGATTACAATTAGTTGGTAGCGAGCTTTTAATTTATTGACAATTAAGATTAATCATTTGTGTAATGACGAAATACCTAAAGATGTGTAGAAACAGGAAGTAATGTCCACCGGCAGGTTAGTAGCGATAAAACTGGAACTGGAGATTGGAATCTTCAAGTAATTTGTTAAAATGTTCCGTAGAAAACGGTCAGATCATTAACTTTTCACCATAAATAAAGTTGATCTCCAACAACCTAAAAATTAAATCCAATAATTTTCTACATTAGTACATTCCCAGGAATAAAGTATCTTAACCTGTCAAGTTAACTCTAAAATATCTCAATTTACACAAAAAATGACAAATGATATCAGATGATGGTCAACACCAAAAACAACATACCGGCCTTTTCACACCTTCACCCACAGTGATAAATTATAGAGATTAAAATCAACGTAAATGGTTAACGATAGTGGTAATGCCAACTCACAAGTAAAGTTGCTGAGGTTGACGTGGCTGGGCTTAGTCAATTACAGGCTCTAATCAAATCTACGCGTTCCTCCACAACAACTTACTTACACACTTAGTATGTGTGTTATTATGGTTTTTAGTATGACTTAAAAAGAAGTACAGTTCGCTCTACTCAATGCTCTCAAGTGCTGAGTCAGTGTATAATGCAGAGGCAAGGAATACTAAGTTTTATACAGTTGTCAGATATTTAGACCAAGATATACCCCAATATCAATAATACCAACATCAACTTTACTTGACTTGATTTGGCTAAGCAGCAGCTGATTCCTCTTTGTATAACGGGACAGAGTCAAGAGCAAGACCGGCTTTGGCTTCCTTTTATATAAGTTCATGCATTCTATGCTGAATCAGATGAAAATGAGTTTTGTGAATCCATGCCTTTTTAAGTATTTCAAAAATAATGATAACAGAAATGAGAATAATAATGCAAATATGCAAACTACTGATTTGTATTGAAGGTCCAAGCGTTAAACTTTTATTTCGGTGAGGAATAAATGAACACTATAAATACAATTTCATTAGAAGAATGTATATTTGAACTACTGCAAATCTCGCTAGTTTTAATAAATGCGAAGATAAATACCATAACAAACATAAAAACCTAAGAATATGGAGAGCATCATAGTTTCGGTAAGACTCGATTTTAAAAATGTATCAAAAGTAATAAAAATAAGTAAAGATACTGTAAAACGTTCATTTTGTAAGCTCATCAAGTGCTTGTGTAAATCGGTATGCACTAGAACCTTCCGCATCATCATCCTCATCTTTTGGATCTCTCGGGTTGACCTTTTCCGGGGTCTTGAGATTCATCAATCCTGAAATGTCCTCGTCATCATCGTCAATTTCCATTACTTCCACTTGACTTCGACAGTATTCTGGAGAGAGATTTTGAGTACTTGCGAATCTGATTACAGAATCATCTTGCGTTGAAGAGCCAGCCGCAGTCTGTTTGGATGGTGTTGAAGCCATTTTGCGCTGCGTAGACTTGATATCTCCTCGTGCCATAATACGAGCCTTTGGAGGGAGCTTCCCTTTGGCTGTATTGCCACCACTGGGTTTCTTTGGCCCGATCCTCGCAGATAAGACTTCAATCTCATCGTCCTCTTTTAAACGTTCAGCTTCATCGTCAGAGGAAGAGTCAATCTGGATGATTTCAGGCTCTGATTGACTTTGACTGACAGCGAGCTGCTGCGTGGCTGCAAATTTTGAGACTGAGTCTTGCTCGGTTATGGATTTTCTCTCATTTTTGACAGCCGAATCACTTTTCTCCTGAATTTTCTTTGATCCATTCAAACTACTTTGTGATGTAGACGGGGATGGTGACATTTTGATGACGCTACTACCAGCTGTGAAAGTCCTAGAGGATGATGATGATGTTCCTTCTCCATTGGCTTTCTGGAGGCTTGCTGGTGCTGGTGATGTAGCAGATGCTTTTTTAGAAACAGAAATGAGCACCTTTGTTGGCGACTTTGGAAGCTTGGCCAATGACTGTGGCACCTTTGATGGAGACTTGATGACCCTTACTGAGAACTGGGGATTAGCAGTGGAACTTTTGGGTACCGGAGAAGGTGTCGGTACTTTAGTGTGTGAGCGTACAACAGTAGCAGGAGATCGCTTAGATACCGCAGCAGCATTTTCACGTACCACTTTCACCGGCGATTTTGGTTTAGCTGGCTCACGCTCAGCTTCGTCTTCAGACGATGAGTCAATCTGGATTACTTCCGGCTCACTTTGACTGCTCGCCATGCTGAGATGCTGAGTAGCAGCATACTTTTTCACTGAGTCTTCTTCAATTGAGGTATTCTTATCTGTTTTGACACTGCCCTCAGAGTCCTTCTCAATAATACTTGTGCCATTTTGCTCGCTCGGTGTCGCTGATGGTGAGGGTTCAGATTTAGTGGTGTTGGTGCTACTGCCAGCTTCCAAAATGACTGGTGGTACGGGTTCACATTTCTCTTCCTCAAAACTTGCTTCAAAAAACTCTTCATCTGTGAGACTTTGACCGGGAATGTCAGCAGGTGTTGCTTGTGGTGTCTCAAGACGAACATCAGAGGTAGCCTGCTGTACATTAACCTCGAGAACCGTACCTGGAGCTTTGAACACCTGGATTGAGGGCAAAGGTGCATTTGGTACCTTAAACTGATTCTGCGGGGGCGTTGAGGGAGGCTGGGAGAAGACCGTTGGTGGAATCACTGGGATCATTACAGAAGACTGGGTTGTATCAGGGGAAAGTTTCGGTTGCGGAGCCTTGCATACATTAGTCTTATCAGAACACACATTCTCCACGGACTGGTCCTTTTGAGAATTAGAGATAACCTGGTCTTGGCCCAAACTAGCAGTATTAGTAGGAGCTTCTACAGCGATTGGTGGTGCAGACAACGCAGAAGGAGCATCAGCGGGATTTCCTGTTTGTGATTGTGTAGCATTTGTTCCATTTTGTACAGGCTCCCCGACGTTATTGCTAATCTCATTGGGGGGAAGACATCCTGGCTCGTTACTTCCCTCTGAGTCATCTGAATCCCCTAAGAGTTCCACCAGTAAGCCTGCAAACTTTTTCTGGACCTCCATGCTGAGCGGTACCGCACTGAGCTTGGAGAGGTGGACCGCAAAATATGGTACTTTCATATTGTTTATTATTCTCCTCCTGTAGTCATCGCTAAACATTTGAAGATCGGATGCTTTAAAATTCCCCTGCATTGTCCTCTTCTGATCTCGAGTTATCTACAATCGAGATCAAATATACCCATCACAATCCAAGCACAGTTTTAATATGAAAGGGAATGGAACACGGTTGTGACACTTTGAAATTTGATATCAATAACGTACCTCTTCAAGGTGGAATATGAGAACGTTGGTAGGTTCATCATTAAATGTATCCATAATAATCTGTCCTTGGAACTTAGACTCCTCTGAGATACACTCGAAAGGGCACTGTCTAGCACCCCATAGCATGATTGTGGTGGGTACCCGTCGTAGCATTTCGATTCCGAGTTTCAAGCATGACTGTCCAACCACCAATTGCCACAATCGCTTTTTGGCCGGTACTGCAGAATTCGTAGCCGTTAGCTTCTCATACACCGGGATCAGGATCGAATTGTCACGTACCTTCTTCACTTTGTGCCCTTCCTCGAAGGCAATGTCCAACTGATGAAATTAAAAAACGGTAACAATTTACTAAAATAACTTTAATGCTCATGTCAATCTATGAGTAGCAGAGTAGCCCTCCATAATAATTTTATTTGCACATACTAGAAGAAAAGGCTTCTTCCAGTCCATGTTTGGGTTTTCATCAACAACTGCTTCCGAAAGAATTCGTCCTATTTGAAGAGTAGTGTGTAGAGTATCCTGGAACTCGCCGTGAACCTTCAGTTCTTTGGCAAACTTGGGACTCCACATGACGCACCCGAACGTTGGAATCCGAACTGGTGGAGGCTTCTTTTGATTTTGTTGTGGGATGCGTTTAGGTGTAAGTCGCAGAAGCTGGAAGTCTCCAACATCAAACCCCTCATTTCCGGAACCATTGCCTAAAATAGTGAAACCTCAGATATCAGTCAACAGCCATAATTCACAATCAAAAGCAACAGAAGAAACATCAATAATCCCCTACTTACTAGAATTCATGATTAGTAAATTTTCGGGTTGACAATGATTTTGACAAGAACAGGAGATATGGAGATTCTGGAAGACTAAGCCCTTCACGCTTCCAAATCCAGACTGAAACTCCTTGAAAACCTGTTTGAAGAACAAACAAAAATACACCCTCGTTTCACAAAACAACCCAGAATCTTAGAAAACACTGCTAATAACAATAACACAATAAGAAGACCAATTTTACTTACGTTTCAGCGATGACAGTTGGATAACCGTTCCTTAAAGTCAGCCTAAAGAGGAATATAGACAATTTCAAAGAACAAGGGCTACTAATATATGCCTTTTATTCTGTATTAGGCTTGTTGACACTAATAATACTCCTGTTTAAATCAAAGACCTCACTTCAAATCTCAACTAATTACTTTAATCTTTACTTTAGTACACAACCATTCATATATAAACAGTACTGTTCAGAGGTAAAATTGTAATCTCAAACTACTGCCCTTAGTCTATATTATCTCACAACCTTGACAACTAGTCAAACTTTACAATCTTGAAGTTCCAAAAAGCTCTAAGTTGACAAACTATTCAACACCGTCAAAACTGCACCGGCCCATTGCCGTTCGCATGCGAGTTTGACAATAATATCACAAATGCAATGACAATTCCACAAGCACGAATATTCTAAGCAAATGCAGTACAGAAGAGCCTTCCTGGTGTATCAAAAGGCATAAGCAAGTTTGGAGCTGAGTTGGTGCGTTCCGCCGGGGGCAAAGTGAGATTGGGTGATTAAGGAACGGTGCTTGGCTTCGCTTGGTTTCCTATGCACTTGCATGGGTTCGATGCTCGATTCTTGCTTAACAAGAAAGAGCTCTGCTAAACACACGCTTCTATATGGAGCTTGCTCACAGTCTGCCCTTTGCATAGATGTGGGCTGATGTCGATATTCTGTTGATTGCACAAAGAGTGTATATAGGCACGAAATGTATGTGTGTATTTCTTGTTGTTGGGCTAAAAAACGTGGTGAGGAGTTAAAGCTTTTTGTGTAGAGCTACCATATCATTCGTATATCAACACTACATGCATAATTTTGTTGGAGTAGATGGAAGAAAAGGCTAAATATTTTTTGGTAGATGGAAAAAAAGGACGAGGAGGGTTGCGTAAAACAGAACAAGAGGTTCTTTTTAGTGTCCTGTCCTACCAAACCAACTTCTTCGTAAAATGCTGATATATGATAGCCTGAAAACCTTATACTGATCTTGTTATGCCTTTTATAGATGTACTCTAAACGCTCACATTTGATCCTCTCTCTCAGCTGGTCTGCCTAAAGAATCTTCCTGCTCTCATTCATCTTTTCCCTGGAAACACACTTTTCCAACTTTTAAAATTAGTAATTTATCACATCACCATCTTTAAAATACTACCGTCTCCTAGTTTATTCCCTGAAAAATCTAAACCTCCTTCAAGGTTAATAGGCTAGTGAATAGTTGCGAAAACGGAGAGATAAGGTATGGATATTCAAACTCATTCTATTAGGGCATTTAATCATAATCTTGCATTTTATAAAAGTGCTTTGCCTGATAACATCATATGCAAAACTTGTAGTTCGTAAGATGCAACCCATTTATGCTTATTATTGTCCATTTTAAATTGCAGGAATAGCAGGCCATGCTGCGGTGACCCATTTCATATTCAAAAGTTGCTTTTGGAAGTGTTAAGTACCATCAACCATTCACCTTCCTCCCCTGAATCATCCACGGTCAATTTGTTCTTAATTCGATCACGGACTCAATCTATGTTCCAGTAAGTCTGCGTCATTTTATAGCAATTTTATTTCCATCATGTTCTCGCGTCATGAAATGAGTGTTTTGACCTGACTGCAGGGATGAGCCATGTACAATTAACAATTATACGGCAATTACATACGTCTCAGACTCAAAACAACGAGCAAAAGTTTACTCTTTGTGTTTAAGCAAGCATTGGCTGTGCGAAGGTCAGCTTTAATGAGCGCATTTGTACGTGCATGATGTGCATCATCAATTTTGTGGTTATTATGT
>JAQGAP010002275.1:0-15717 GCA_034697805.1 Orchesella bifasciata | reverse complement strand
TTTTTTTCACCAGCAATAGTAATAAAGCCACCAAAAGATTTTGTCCGTTCACCTTTTAACGCACTCCTACTCAACCCAAGCCAAGCCAGTCTGCCTTCATCCAGAGACTTGGATGTGAAGATGAAGGAAGGGTAAGAAGAGCAGAAAAGAATGAAGGAAGAAGCAAGAGAAAAAAGCCTCGGAGCTAGTTTTGTTCCTCTCCTTTTACTTCATCATCATTTTCAGATACTGCCATCGAAAAACCAACTTGATGTAGTCGTAATATATACACACTTTTACTACCAGCACTGGATGGGATGGAGCTCCATGGAGCACAACTCCTCAGTTTTTTTTTTTCATGTGAAAAGCTCAAAACAGGCTTTAGGTTAGTCTTTTCTCCCAGTAGAAGCCCGGACTGAAGCCTCTGACTCTTTTTTCCTAGTATTAACTTTGTGGGGAAGTGGTATTAATCCTTAGGGTCTAATTTGCAAATAGAGTTAGCTCACTCTCTGTGTGTACTGTGTACCTTCCTCCATCATGTAATTTTGTATACATACTTAGTAGAACTATATATATGTATGTATATTTGCATTAAGTATCTCAGATTTAGTATCTTCGTCCTACGTATATGTATATTCGAGTGAGGTTGAGTTTCGAGTCTCTCCAAATACGGTGTCTTCTCCCTGAATCATCTTCATCCAGCCCTACCTGCAGCCAGACACTAAAACCTACGTGCTTTGGTTTTCTTACAGGAGACAAAGACCACACACACATTCAAGATAGTTTAAGCCGTATTGTTCTCAACCATGTTGTTTTCACTTTTTTGCCAGTGTATTATTATTACAAGACAGTGTTAACTCCTGTGACCAAAAATTACCTCTTTCACTCATTTAAAGTGAACCAAGGATGGAAAGAGGTTGTGTCATCATCACCATGTTCTTATTATCCTACTTGTGCCCCGTATTTAGTTGTCTCTTTTTCTTGTCTCGTTTGCGTGGATATATAGACGTGGATATATATGCTTCTTCCCCCTTGTTTTCTTTTAGTAATATATATATATATACAGACAAAGGAGTTCACTGTACTGGTTAGACGAAAAGAAAAATCTCAAGTTTCTAGTTGAGCGTTTTACACACAGAAAATTTAACCCCAGAACTCAAACTGGTCTGTTCCTTATACAATAATACACATACATATACCTGAGTAGACGAAGAAATTTGAGTGAATCGCATAAAAACAAAAAAAAACGTCTAATAGAGTCGTTCCTCTTCGTTTATCTTTTTCTTGTCTCTCCTCTCCAAAAATATAGCATAAAGCCAGCCCTAATTTCGTTTTTCATCTTCTCTTCCTCTTTCCCTAAATGTCATCATGTATAAGAAAAGAAGTATCATTTTTATCATTACTACCATTATGGTTATTATTGTTAAACCGGAACATTCCCTTCTGAAGAAAATGAAACCAGTAAAACTGAGGGAGAAAGTGGACAATGCGGGACAGAAACAAATGAAACACAATTGCGGAAATGGCCCCAAAGACGATAATAATACACAATCAAGAGAAAATGTGGGTAATGTGCATTTGCTGTCTTGTGGAATGTATTGTTTAGGAATGGGCATGTATATGTATATTTCCTAGAAAGAAAATTCATACATCATTGCTACAAAAAAAAGGACTGACTTCCTTTGTGCATCCCACTTTCACCCGTTTTTATTTGTTCCTTGACCTACAGAAAAAAATGAGTAATACTTATGTACATAGTTAAATAATGACGCCATTTCTTTGTGGGAAGCATTCAGGTCTCCAAAAGTTGTTGAATATGTACAACTTTTTGGAGGAGAAACCCAAGATAAGAAAATGAAGATGAAAAGAAGAATAATGTCATAAGTGTATATGAGTCGTATACATGTGTGTGCTCACGCTCACTGCTATTTCCCATATCATAAAAAATATATACATGAGTATTTTAACTGAATAATACAATGATCTTTATGATGATGATAACGATGTCTTTTTCCCCTTTCTCTTTTGTTATTTCAAGAAGCAAAAAGAGTGGGAGAGAGTGAGACAGCTTTGTAGTTGGCCGTGGTTTATTTTTATGGGGTAAGAGTGCTATGAACTCCATACTCCAGACTTATATCATTTCATGCATAGTGAGACAAGGCAAGATGTAAAAACTGTATAGAGTTACTCCAGACCCGGAGACTAACAAAACGATGAAGCCACCACTCAGATGTTCGTTCTCCCTCAAGGGTTTCTTCACGTATTGTTTTTGTCGTTGTCTTGTAATAAGATGAAATGCGAATACACAAGTTATATGATAGCATTTAGTTTGAAAGATGAAACGAGCAACATGAGAACAAAACAAGTGATAGCTCATACATACATTAAATACACTTGCGTTATTATGTTTACTTTCGGCTCACTTATTTTTCTACTTTTATACCATGTCAGCAGCATGTGTGTTGCTGTATATACATTATATTGTGTATGTAGTTCCGTTGAAGTCTTCCATATTGTGTAATATATGAGGCTCGTTTTTAAAACAGGTCTACTTTGGGGTTAAATATTTCTTGGCAGTCTAACTATAAGTATATAAAGGTCACGAGAGATAAAAGTGCATTTTAGGAGAGAAAGACATCGCCAAGAAAGCAACAGTATTCAGGAGTTGAGTACTGACTGCTACTGCGATTTAAATGGGACATGGCATTCTCCAATGTAATGAAATGCAAGGAAGAGGCAACAAACCAAGAGAATAAAACAGGATATGTCACAATGGGGAAAAAATTGAAACTTTGCACAATTCCATAGGACCTCCGTTTCGTCAGACCGGAACAAAATCAGACGAGGAAAAACGTTGAGCACAAGTGAATTAAGTGAAAGAAAACGGGAGACGCTGTTTCCTATAAAGCATTATTGCAAACTAAAAAGCTTTATGTACTTATCCTACATATTATATGTGGTAGCAGCAAAGCAACACTGCTTGCCAAACCGACACGTTACAGATGCATGACAGAGTGACAACTTTCACTCTAACTAAAAACTATGCTCCTTTGAAGATGAGGGGATAAAAGCCGTATCATGTAAATTGCATTGTTTTTTCTCATGAGTGGGAATATTAAAGCTGATACACGCAGAAAAAAATCTACTGAATTTGCCATAGTTGTACAACGCTACACTATATATACTTCCATCAGTTTACTGCCGACGTACGCCTACGCAAAGGGATGAGATGCAAAAAAAAATTGTAGACGGAATACTGCAAAGGAATTCACGCTCAAAGAGTCTGCATTTGCTGGAATGGAATGCTTTCTCCAGAATGTACAAGTGAGTTTGATGCTAGCTAAAAATAACTCCCAAACCAAACCAGTGCTATGCAAAAGAGATTAATGCCAGCAGATTTATGCAATGCGTTCCAATAACGATTTCTTTCATCTTGAGCAAAAATATGAAAATCCGCATGAATCCAGTGAAAGTTTCATTAAACTTTATTTTACAAAATTGTAGAGTAATGCATAAAATGAAATGAAAACAGGGAGAACTGCCTACGTAATGCTATTAAGAACTTAAGAAAATTGTAATCAATTACCAAACAAGCTTTAGAGATACATAAATGACGCAAGCATCAGGAATAGCAGAGTAGTAAGATATAGTAAAAGTAAAAGATTTTAATTTACCGTGTGTATTTTGTTCAATTGTAACAGTTTTCTTTTGTCTTGAAGAAGAACAAAATGTCCTACCATATTTTGGTGGTAACGGTGCGGTGGTTGTAGTAGTAGAATTTTCAGGGAGAAATGTATATAATCTCTTCACTGGGGTAAATATGTATGTTCTTTTACCAGGAGCACATTCAATTGCAGTTGAATACTGTGTGCATAATAGAGAAAAAGTTTCATTCTACAAATTCCTCCAGTCCACATGGAGCACAAGGTCTATAACAGTACAAAGCGTCCAACTCCAACCTCCCCCAAAAAATAAATGACGGGACGACGGCAAACAATTTGCTAGTGGGTGGTATAGCGGTAACAGCAGTCGGGTACTGGAGTCCTTTCCTTGTCGTTGAAACTCTCACCATTAATTCACAGAGTGAAAATATTAATTACACAAAGTAGGGTAATGCTGAATATTATTCACACGAGAAAGTTATGTCCTCTATTATTCCTCCTCCTCCCAAGTTTTTTCTTCCAGATATACGTTTTTAATTGCAGCCTTGCAATAGTTTTTTAAGTGAATGCACAAAAAAAGAGGAGAGAGAAGCAGAGTCGGTAGGCACATTAGCCGGAAAATTTATTTGGACAAAATTGTTCCCCTACCTATTTTCAATTAGTATACAAGTTGTAAGCTTTAGTAGCTGAGTACTCGCAATCTTAATGGAGTTGCACGCGATGCGACAAGACTCTGGTTTTTATATTGGTTTCATAATACAGACACATATTCACGTTCAATTAAGCTATACTACGTGTCAAACGTCGAGAAAGTCCGCTTTTAGTTGTGGAATGTTCGTCTGGTTTTTCTTCAGCTTTCATCAATTTCACCAGCTTTTACTTACAGATAAAAAAGGAGTGAACTTACATACACTGCATTAGGTTAAGCATCTATTTCAATGCAAAATATGTGCTTATAGCTTGCGAGATGTTTTGAGTGGAATGTAAATTATTAGTTTATTCCATCTCTGTCAAAAATCACTGCGTTTTGTTTGAGCCCGAAAATCTTTTCGTAGCTTTTTATTCGTAGGTACATACATTTGCAATCAAAACGAATGTTACAGCGAGAGTCAAGGATCTTACCCTGCTTCCTTTTGATACAGTCTATTTTCAAATGGAAGCAGTGGAGAGCAGGACAATTATAAAAATTGAAGCTGTCAACGTCAACTCTCAGTAGTACCTAAATATAGAACAATATTACTTAATAATATGATTCAAAAGTTCAAATATTTCGACCTATTATTAATGATACTTATTTGGCTCTACGATGAAAACCAAGGGCTATTTTTAGTTCGGCTCACGTAGCACACGGGTGTTGTTTTCCCTCTTTAAATTCAATGCGAAATACTTATAACAGTCAACAAGAACAGTGTGTGTGTGTGTTGTTGTTGTAACGGAATTTGTGTCCATGATCGGAAAAGATTCTGTTTGTGAAGCGAACAGTATAACTTGTGAAGAAAGTTTTTTTCTTTGTTGTTCAACCTGTCAGTATGGTGTGGCTGGCTCCTTTGTTTTTAGTTATTCCACAGCGTAATACCAGTACCCGTCCTCTCAACACTGGAACAGCGGACTTACTGAAAAGAGAAATTTTTGGGAAACTCGAGATAAAACCAAGAGCAAAATCAAATCGGAGTCGCTCGGGATGTGGCCGTCCTTTCTCACTGCTTTCTCTACCAAAGCACACACACACAGCAAACTAGTATTTTCCTCTTCGTATTTCTCATTCTACTTACTTAAGTCTTACTTGTATGCAAGCATACTCCTACAAGAGCAAAACGCAAAAGAATATTCCTGAGCTTTGTATTGTGCTTGGGCTATATGATATTTCTGGAAGTGGGGAAAATTTTGTACACAAATAACATACGACTTCCACGTTTTATCCTTTTTTACTTTACATTTTTATGCAGCCTTTTCTTCTTCTTCTTCTCCATGTGGTCCTACACACTAGCTCCACACAGCAGAGCCTTTAGCTTTATTACATAAGAAACAGAAGAAAATAAGCACGTTATATGCCAAAGGTACAAAAAAGCATTCGTGTTGGTGTTAGTGGCACAACGGGTTGGACGTGCAAGAAAGCGAGAAAAACATTCCAAATCTAGCAGAAGAGAAAAAAAAGAACAAAAAACTTGAAGATAGATAAAGACCTGTGTATTATGGAATTGAAGTTGAAGACGATGGAGAATATAAAAAAAAGAACGTAGAGAGAGAGAGAGAAAAACCGTAGTTCAAGTCGAAATGGCCCACCACATCAGTCGAATATCAAAATGTGTTCAATGTACATCCATTATTCTTCGTTCACGGCAATTTTCTATCTGTGCTATTGCTTCTATCAAAATTTTTATCCTTTGGTAGTGCTACTACGCTCCTTTTGAATGTAATGTACACACAACTTCATATTGCGAAGCACAGACGGGTTCCTCTTTTTCTCCTTCAACTAAAAATACTTGGAGCCATTTTCCATTGTAACTGGAAACTGGAACGTTTAGTAATAATATCAGTAGTAAACTCGAAAAAAAGTTGTTGAGGCAGTCCATCTCTTTATACATTAGATTGGATCAAGGATTGGAAAAAAAGTTTTCTCCTCCGTATTCTTCTTCCCTTTTTGTAGTTTTTTTGTGCTTATTTTGGTTCCTTTTTCTGTCCCCTCGTAACTTTTGAAACTGTTGTGTCAAAAGTTGGGCTTAGTTATCACATTGCTTGAGCACCTACGGGAACACTGGGAGTATATATGCATATTCATCTATATTACTATGGACTAAACTTGCTTACAGAAAAAAGAAATGAAGCTCTTTGCCATTTGCTTTTGTCTGCTTTCTTGTTACAATTCACACAATGTTGGTAAGTTGTACTAGGGTCTGCATATGAATACAAGAATCATTCTAATGTAATGACTCCCTTGCTTTATCATTACTACATTACATATTATTTTTCTGACGGGATCGTTAGTTTGGATTGAAATGGACGGATGGACACGAAGTCAGGAGAAAATATTCTATTTTTCCTTCACGAGATTGTGTACAGGCATGCAACTTGTAGGGACTTTTTCCTTTGTAAGCAAAAACTTTTTATAGGGAAAGGAACAAGCGTGCAAAACGTATTTGCTGTATGTCTGTGTGTGGGTGCCTGTTCATGTTGTAATCGTGGCACAAAAAGACCCCAAAGAAACAAGTTTTCCTTGGCTCCTCGTGTCAAAAAGCAATGCAATACCATTTATGGATTTGGGATGTGTGAGTCCGAAGAAGAGAGAAAAGTAGAAAGGGAAGTAAGAAAAGTATCACCTGAACTGAATGAATCGACAGATCGTAATTTACGACCATTTAATTTGCCCAACTGTGAATAACCTATTGCTTTTCTACCACCACCATCTCCTTTGCTAGTACCAACACCAACACACCATGTGAGTGTGAGTAAGAAGGGGAAAAGGGAGTAGAAAAAAGGAGGAAGGAAGAAAATGCAAACGCGTACGTATATAAATTACTTACATTGTACGACCTGGAGTTATTCATCGTAAAATGCTGCGCAGTATGTAAAAAGATAGTAGTTGGCCCTCCTTGGTTTCTTCCTTGTAGGTTCGTAGTCCATACCAAGTAAAAGTGGATGGTGCTGATGGAAGTAGCACCAACCGTCGGGTTGAGAGCTACATTTAATAGCTGCAAAAAGTGTAAGTATACCTAAATGAGAATTGCATTAGAGGCTCCCTCACGTTTAAGATGTAAATTACGCCGTTCCGCTAGTATCAATCACGCCTACAAAACCCATTAGAAACACGTAGATGCTATGATGATGTAACTCTTTTAAGGAATCTTTTCTTTACATCTCTATACCATACAATGGATTTATATATGTGTCCTATTTGTGAATAAAGATTCATTACGGTGCAAACAGCTCTATTATTGCTGTATCAAACGTTAATCCTATATTCATTTTTGATTGATTCTAGTAAATTCAGGATCAAAAGAGTTTGTATCAGCATTCAAAGTATATTTAGCAGTCAATCATTTTTCGTTTTTCACATGAGCCGGCACGGAAAATAGGTGACCGGAAACCATAAAAATGTCATAAATTTCCCATGGGCTGTCACCTGTCAGACCTTGGCTTCATCAAAACATTTTTGATTTTCTGCATCAGCGCAATTTTGGTCACATTATGGCACTTATAAACCCTTTCCCAACCATCTACTCCATTTAATAATGTGCCAATGCGCCATTAGTGCAGTTTAGAAAGTGAGAATATGCAAGCGATGCACACTCGAGAGTATGATGGAGTCGCAATCATTTTTGGTACGTGCCATTTTAAAGATCTTTCTTTCGCAAGTCTTTAGAAAGCACCCACAAGCTACATACTTGAGTATAGCGTTCACACTTTCCACACAAACAAGTGCATTGTTCTCTTGGGCAAGATTCGAAACTTTTCATTCTGCCTCTTGCCATATTTATGAGGCTACAAGTCTGCAAAATGACTTTCCTAACTCTTTATCTCAATTATCCGTCAGATTAAACTGTACTTTTCCGTCTTCGCCTTTCCTTCTGCCAAATAATTTAGTACTCCTTTTCCGCACCATGTAAGAACACACGACTTTTGCAACTAGTCGGTAATAGCAGCAGCAGTACGACTGCAAAGACAGAAGAGTGATAAGGGTGATAGTGATACAACCTTGAACATTAAAGTTGCAACCCCTTTGCTTTTGCAAGAGTAAAGGATGACAATTTTCAACCTTGTAATACTAAAACCTCATTCATATTCTCCTTATGCACCTAAGAATTAGATCAAGGCGAAAGGGCTGGAATACACCAAATGTTCAAAACAGAGCAAAACCATGGATTTATAGAATTGTTGCCCAAACACTAATACAGACCATAATAGTACATTCAATGCATTCTCAAAATTATGTGGGATTATATTACGAAAATGAATCTCCCTGCCTGCTCTGATTGAGAATTTATATGCAGTTGCTGTTGTTGACACAAAGTCATTATTGAGAAGATCGGAAATTGGGTTTTCAATCCACTAACTACTGAGTGAGTGAGTCCATTCTCACCAAATTATTGTGCAGTATTCCATAAAGATCCTGCATCGATTGAATGCGTGACAGTGTGGGTAGTAAGAGTAAGACTGTTACTACGACATGGCCATGGCCTTTGTTAATGCAATGCTTGTCAGGTTGCTAAATACTATTGTTAGAATGTCTGACCACGTAGACCTACTTTAATACTATTTTTTTATCGATATGGGACCCGGATATTAACATACTGAATTTGTTGTAGTGTGAAATCATTGCTCACATACACATCACATATTATTATGCTAAATAGCATTATACAGAGGTTGCATAAAGTTGCGCTACACAGATTTCGTGGTCACTGATCCAAATGTAAATGAGAATTAATGACATTCATGCTTACTATTCTGCAACGAAACGTCAAATCGAGTAATTCCTACAAAAGGATCAACAAATGTGATGCGCATATAAATTTATATATTTCTTACGTAATGCGTATAATTAGAGAGGTCGCTTTACAAAAATATTCCACATATACAATAAATTGAAAGCATAAGCTGGGAGTACAAGAGGAGGATGCATAGTCTCATTCAAGTCGATTTACATGAGAATTCTTGGAAGTTCTCGAAGGCCCTTCCAATTAGTGGCTTCCAATGGTATTGCTGCGTACCAAAGGGAAGCTAAATCAAACTGCCCCACTGCATAGTTTACATTTCCAGAGAAGACAGCTTTTAATTCCAGCACCATAGGTTTATATAGGTAGCTTTTGGGCCAAAGTGCGAAGCAACATTGTCATGTGTCGGCAGAATGCAACTGCATTTGGTATTTGGTGAAAAAATTTACAAAAAACATAAAACTAACGAAATTACATAATTAATCAGCTACTCAGATATATACTATAGCTTGCAGTAGCTTGCAGTTGTACATGCGGTACAATCTTCAAGCGTCTTTTCGAATTCACTTCCTTACTACTTTAGATTTATAGATCAATCATGCATTTAACTTATCTATGTTACATCATTGGGGTTCATACCTGCCTAGACATTTAATTATTTGAGCTAAGATTTGCATGAGTTAACTGATGCGTAAAGTTCAAATTGATTACGGAAATACGTTTTTGCAATCGAGATCCTGATATTATCATTGCAAAGATTTTTTTTATATACGGGGCAATTTACAATAGCCAAGTGAATGAAATGTAAAAATGCAGCAACATCGTAAATTTACGGAAAGATACAAATTGGTGCATTGTCATGTGTTTGTATTTTACGTGTAATTGTTACATTCAAGTATACATTTCAGGTAGTTTATCAATTACCGTAACTTTTCTATGCATGAAAACTGTTAATTTAATAGCGAGCCAACTTACATTATAAACAGTGAATTAAATTAATTGAAATCTCCCAAGACTTAAGCCGAACGAGTAGAGAAGTTGCAGTTACAACATTGAAGCATTATCTTAATCTAATGAAATAGAGGTCCAATAGAAAAATGTGTTTTTTGCAGATTCGGAAAGGGAAAACCAGCAAACTCTCTAAAAATACATACAATTTATATACCCTATTGAATGTTATTATTGTCGTGAGCCGTTTTTGGTTCGCTGAATTCTTAAATTGTACTGCGTGTGTTCTATAGAGCAAATAACCAAAAAGTTTTTTTTTGTATATCGAACTACCACCAAATTTGTGTTGCGTCAATCTGTATAATACATGGATTTTGCAGTTTATGTATATAAAATGAAGGAAAAAACGCAGACACTGAGGTAACTAGATGGATGACTAAACGTCATGAAGATAAGACGAAGACTGAAGACTTTGTTTACGCTAGAGTTGACCTAAGCTGAATTGAGTTTTTGTCGGATTGAGAGTTCATTCTCGAGAGCTTCTTTTTTAGTTCTGTATCTATAAGTATTATGTAATATGATGTTCAAAGGAAAAAGTTTTCTTTTTCTGGCATACGTAAATATAGAGAGCTTGAGTACTGATTGAGAGCAAATGAAGTGAAAGTAGAGAAAGCAGTACACATGGACATGCAAAATGTACCTATGTAATGTGCATTTCCCAAAGTATAAGGATTTTAGGATGAACCTAACTAATGATCAATTCACTGTGTGCTTTACAACTATGTACATAAAAGCAGCCTCTCAAGTTACAATGCAGTTCTTTGGTGTATTGGCATGTTTGAATAGCCTGTAGCATAATATATGTATAAGTATAAGTATAACTAATGGGAAACCAATAGAACGGAATTCTCGTCTGGAAGTTGCTCGGATTCTGAGATCACTTTCCTTTTCTACTTTACTTTGGCTTGTGGTAGACTAGTTTTCACGAAATCCTGTACTGCTTTTATTGGATAAGCCAGAGCAGCAGACGCAAACACAAACACACATCTCATATAAATTTTCCTTTGTCTACTTTGCCGATAAGTCGAAGTCGCTTCTTGAGATTTTTGTTCAACAAAGGATAAAATCCTTTGACAAGAAGTTTCTACTTTATATAATCTGCATTTTCGTTTACTTTCTCTTATCTTCATGTGCACAGACAATGGGAGGATACAAACAACGCAATGTTCCTTTTTTAGACTTTCCAATACATACAAAATTCTTTGCTTACCTTTTTGTCATTTTGTTTGCCAGAAAATGTTTTGGCTTTGGCTGGTCGCTTTTAATGGTATGAAATATGCATTCACAACCAAATACGGCTACCGTAAGTACGCACTGTAAAATGTTCATGCGTTCCAACTTTTACGCATTCCGACAACTTTCCTTTGTGCTTGTTAAGACAAACGTTTAATTATTGTACAGCTAAATATGTAACACTATATATTTTTGCGTACTGATTTATGCACTTGAGTTAGTCATAGAAGCGCAATATTTCATTAATTATTTGTTATGCATTACTACGTTTACGCTGTTCGTAAATTAGATGGTATTGTATTATGTTGGAAATGTAGTTTAATGTCACGCTTTCACCTTTCTGAACACAGATAAATGTTAAAAGAAAGCCACTCTAGTACGGTAGAGGTAGAGTATAGACTAATTAGATCGTGGTTCTTATAGATAAATGAGAAGAAACTAAATTGGAACAGTCAAGCTGAGGTATTAGTATGCTACGTTGCTGTGTCCAACCCTCTTTCATGGGTCTAGTATGTAGTTTCATCTTTTCCTGTTCGTTATTGCTTTCCTTTGATTCGGATACCAAAAGGTTTTACTTACCTGCAAAGATGCAGCGTTAAGAATTCTTTCACATTAATGCTATTGTTTGTTCCACAAGTTTTCTTAAGTTTAGTAAAACCTTAAAACATATGAAGGATTGAAATGAGACCCAAAACATAAATATAATGGGCGGTCTGTGAAAACAATTGCATTGCTTGCGGTATTCACCATTTCATGAGTGAAAGCCCTAAAAGAAATGTGTACAAGGCCACCCAGGCGGCGTCATGTCATCATGCAAAACAAGGGATTTCTTTAGTTCACACAACTTTTCCAAACTAACAACCTCTTGTCACTCTTCTATCTGTCCCGTATAACTCATGTCCCATTTCCTCATCGCATTGCCTCCTGTTTTCAACGAAAACTTTTCTAACAACAGACATATTGTTAGAAAAGTTCACAAATTACGAAGGGAAAACATCCATGCTTTATGCTAAAACGATGCGAACAACTCAAATGACACTGAAACCATTGTACGGTCGACCATTACCATTACCCAGCCCAGTCAGACTTAAATTCGTTTCCCTTGAAGCTATTCGTTTTGTATAAAGCGTACCAGCAGGCAGGGACGCTTGGTGTTTTTGAAGGATATCCAATGTATGCATATCATATAGAAATTTGAATTCAAGGGATCCACACAGTGAGGTAATAAAGTATATACATATAGAAAGGAAATGGGGCGACAATTACAAATGGACTTGAGTGAGCTTAGCAGTTTTCTCGTGATCCTGCTGAGCCATTAATAATAATTAAATCGAACGATTTTCACACATCTACCATGCCATTACACTCAAGTGTCATACTAGCTTGTTTTCAGAAGACTTTGAAACAGTTGGACTGGGATGGATGCCTACTACATGTGTATGCATGCATATTATGAATGTAATGTGGTGGCTACGATGTCACTGTCAAAATATGGAAGAACGTAAGGAAGCGCCATTCGTATCGTCGAGCTGCCTTCTCTGCAAACAAAAGCTGGAAACCCAATATATCTTTTTTAGTGAGTAATGACTGTTTTAGTTGCTTACTTTATCTCTTGCTTTTCCTTTCCTTCCACGAACGTAACGACAAAGTCTATCTCTTCATCACCTAAGCGCTGTTGGGTCTGGTTGAAATGAATTTAGTCAGTACACAATGTGACCCATCCAAACAAATTTTCTCTTGTTGGAACGTATTGTTTCGCACTGTTCCTGATATTACCATCGTCATTGTCGTCATGTTTGGCTGGTTTGAAGAAGGTTTGTAATGTAACTTGCACATCACGAAAACCATTTTCACATCAGTGAAATTCTTCTTCATATACTGTCTGTAAGACAATGCGGCTGCAGATATGCATACATGATGATAATCTGATGCTCATTCATAGCTGACTTATTAGAATCGACTTCCCTGTCCCTATGAATATGCAGACATTTGATGAAAGAAAATCGCTTCATCCGGTATACCATTCAGACTTTCTTTTAAAATTACATTGATAAAGAAAGAACAGACAGCGCATCGCAGGCTGAATTCTCAGTGTGAAATTCCCACACTAGCTGATCATCTATAATGAATTTGAATGTCAATAATTTATTTTCATTTCGATGTGCGGTAACCCAATGCTTTATCGTTCCATATAAATTTTATGACATTTTAAATAACTTTTTTTAATTTTGAAAGAAATTCCTCCATGCATAATCCACCACACATTGTTATTATTAGTGTAAGCCAGAGTTACTAGAACAGAAACAAGTCTTTATTGTTCGTTTACAAAAAAAGGTGTCCATCAATAAATACAAAGGATAAAAAATAAACTAATATTATTTAACAACGTCTTTTCCTCTTAAGTTGACCCGCTGCTTCAGTTTTCGGGTGCTTTACACAGCATAAGCCAGCACGGATTCGATTCATGGGAATTTCAATGTGATTTTGAAAGTATTTCACGTTTGTTCCCATCAACGATGCTTTTATACTTTCCACAATGTCCGTGATACTCTTTGTTTCGAAGTGACTACGCTCATCAAAAGAAAGCATCTGAAATGAGCAAAAGTGTGAAGGAATTACTTACTCCCACTGTCTTGATGAGCAGACTGAGACTGAAGTGAATGGAAATTAAAAATTGAAACTAATATTTCTAATTAACCTCCAATTGCAACATTAAAGATGCCAACGAAGTAATCAAATTCTCAATCCTCTTATTTCTCCCCGTAGCCAATTTTGTACTCACAGAAGAAACTATCATTTCCGCTCCCAGAAAACTGTTTTCAGAAACTTGCTTGGGTATGATAAATGGTAACGGTAGGTTAGTCCCTTTTTCGTTTGCAATCTAAAGTAAACAGCAAACGAACTTAAATACAGAAAAGTTGATAGCCTTTGATAAGTATTTAGTATAAATGTAAATACAAAGCTAGAAAGCTTACTATGCTGAAATGAAGATAAATTGAATCAAACTGCATTGATAACTCTGTGTTCAGTTTGTCCAGGAAAGAGACGCAGGATGAGTACCGAAGAACAAATTCCTTAGGGTAACGTTTATTGTAAGAAAACAACTTTTCTGCTTCAACATTCGACTCTTTAAGCTTCTGGACTTTGTCGCACTTGGCCTCCAATAGTTTCTTCAACCGGATCTAAGTAAATTTAAAGTCTGTTTTATATTCATAAACATCATTATCATTTGTAAATTGAACAAATCATTATATAATTATAATATTAATATTGTAATATTACAATTAAGTAAAGAAGATGAGTTGGAAATCCACCAATTGTAATTGTCGTGTTCTTCGAAAATGGTAGGCCTCGGAACCCAGCAGACAATTGCTCACCGACTTTCTCTGAACTTCTACAGGGTCCTACACCTATACTTGACAAGGACATAGTATCAGGGGGGTCGTCAGGCTTTAAAACAATAATAATTATTATTGGTTACAAGTTATCA
Organism: Orchesella bifasciata; assembly: GCA_034697805.1. Taxonomy (NCBI): domain Eukaryota; kingdom Metazoa; phylum Arthropoda; class Collembola; order Entomobryomorpha; family Orchesellidae; genus Orchesella; species Orchesella bifasciata. Next base: position 913 of record JAQGAP010002275.1, on the reverse strand, counting down.
TTAAAAAAAGGATGTGTATTGACCTACGTAGTACACAAATTACAAGTTAAAACAGACACTTACCATAACTTCAAAATCAAGAACTGATTTTAGGCCTAGAGTTGTCCGATCAAAGGATATCCGATAGGTGTGATTTGGTGTATCTATTCCGCTCACTTGTCCAGTAAATAAACCGTCTGTGGAGGATCCACGCAAAATGGCAGTAACTTTAGTTCCTACTACTAAATGCATTGGAACTTGGTCCGGTAACTCATTGCGATCAGTCTGTGGAGGTACACGTTTTTGCTGGATGTGCCTGAATAGCTCTCGCCGATAAGCTACGTCTTTACGTTCATCAGCCAGAAAAGCAGGGGAAAGCCGTCTTGGTTTTCCCATCATACGACGAATTTTTACCCATTCTACCCTTCGCAATTTTCTTGCTTTCAGGTTAGGAAAGTATTCGTTAAGGCACGCCTCCAAGTCATTTGACTCTTGAAAAATAACTCTGAAAATTGAACAGACGTTTTAAAAGTTCCGTTTATTTCTGCATGTCCTGAGTCAACAAAATGTATGAAAAATAGCAATACAATGACAATAATTTTGATTTTGATATCAACACAAATAGACTTTCATACCTGTCGATTGGACTGTAGAACCATTCATGACATACCCAATTGTATGCTTTTGGTAAACGAATGAAATTTTTTAAACGTAAAGCATCCCTTTTGTATATACAAAGGTCAGTGTCGTTACATCGAGTTTGAGAAACTGAACACACTTCTACTAACGACGACGCCTGTCGAAACGGCAAATTATTGACTGCAAATGATGAGTGTTTGTCAGCTTTTCCGGGCACCAAATACTCTTCCATGTCTGCGTCGTCATTAATTTACTTCCCAACTCCGATTTTTTAAGTGACGATATATAATCAATT
>JAQGAP010002274.1:0-15723 GCA_034697805.1 Orchesella bifasciata | reverse complement strand
ACTACACACACCGCCACAGATATCCTCAATACATACTCTCGTCTTTAAAGCTTTGCTTTCGACGGAGCCTGTAATAAATTAGTATGTATGCATATGCACCCATGCAAAGTTGTTAACAGTAATATCATGTGTATACGAAAAAGTTTAAAGGAAAATGACTCGAGTCAGCATGTATTTAAGACTGCAAGCTACAAGTACCCTAAAAGTTAACAGTCTAAAAAGTTGAAAGTGGACAGAAATTCGTATTGGAATGTGTATATGGAAATCTCTGGATCTTTATGACATTACATTTCCTTGCAACAAAAACTTGACTCGCTTGAATGACTTGAGTTTATCTAAAATTATGCAAATATTAAGTCCAGTGGGAGGGAAAGGTATATCAGTTACATCCTTGATTCGTTTTTTGGAGTGTTGAAAGAAGAAGGATGTAATGCCAGCTTCAACTTCATGTATAAATCTAGGTTGTAAATTGATGTGTGATGCAAAATAAAATTATTACTTCAAAACAAACTATGTATGTTTAATGATATAGCTGCATATTTATTCCTCTAAATCCATAAATAAGTTCAATATGTCAAAACTGTTTGGTTCAGCAAAACTAAAATATTCATATTTTAAATTATTAAGGATAGTTATAAACTGTATTAAATACATAACATAAATGCATATTTATCCCATTTTATTCGAAGTCCATGAGTACAACTTCAAATTAAAATTAAACCGAAAAAACAAGTAACGTTTTTACTTAAAAATATAATTGTCAATACAATGCAGAAATGCTTATACCAGTTAAATAAATATATTATCCAAAATTTCATTCACTGAATGTGAATGAATGTCTACCTACACCTAAATCTAGTGACTTCGATAAATTTAAATTCATCCATCATAAAAATCTCAATTTTTCATTGCGCATAACATCACCCAACAGGCACATTATAGTCTAATGGTAAGCCCGAACTCAGTATTCAGTCTTGTCACTCCACAAACCATTAAATAAAGAAATATACGTATTCTATAACTATAATCGTAAAACTAAATGTATATGAGAAGCTTTGTTCATCTGTAAGTAATTATGTAATACAGTAAAACTTGCTAGCTGCCGAGAAAGTATATATTACGGATCTTATTGATCAGTGAAGAAATGAAATCATTTTAGTCAAGAGTTTTTACTTTCTGCCTTTCTTTTTCGCTGCTTTCGCAAGTTGATTCCGAATTTCTTCTACAGAAGAATCAACATCATGAATTGAAGAGATGTGCCGTTTCAAATTTTTAAACTGACTAACTAACATGTCACAAATGTAACAGTGGACAGGCTCATCGGAGGTAGGCTGCTTATAAATCTCTTGGTGAACTTTCCCTTGGCTTTTCTTTTTGACAACTTTAGTTTCAGTGGCACCACTGGATTTTTGTGACTTTTGATTATTGTCCTTCGCTTTAGTAACAGTTTCCGCGACAGGCTTTTGAGCCTTGAGACTAGCTTTCTTCACCGTTGTTGGTTTGATTGCTTTCTCATCCTTAGCGGATGTGGATGCTGTGGAGTTAACCGCAGTTGTCGACAATTTTCTCGTCTGCCTTGCGGTTATATCAGGGGATGCAGGTGTCGACTGCTTCCTTATCTTCCTTGCTGTTGTATTAGGTGATGCTGGTTTTGGTTGGGATGCAAGTGTCGACGGTTTCCTTATCTGCCACGTTGGCAGGGGTGAAGGTGTTGACCGTTTCCTTGTCTGCCTTATTGCCGTTATATCAGGGGATGCTGGTTTGGGCAGAGATGTAACTGTCGACAGGTTTCTTGTTTGCCTTTTTTCAGAATTTTCAGTTGGTTTTGGTGGAGACGCTGTGGTCGGTAGTTGCCTCGTCACCCTTTTTACAGTTTTAGCAGAGAGTGAAGGTATAGTTGGGGTTGGTGATATCGACAGTTTCCTCTTCCTCGTTTGCTTTTGTTCAGTATTTTCAGTTGATGCTGGGATTGGTTGGGATGCAGCAGTTGTTGACAGTTGTCTAGTCACCCTTTTTGAAGTTTTCTCAGGAGGTGTTAGTTTTGGCAGGGATTCAGTTGTTGGTAGCTCTCTTGTATCAGCCTTTTCAGTATTTTCTGTAGGTGTTGCTGTTGACTTTCTCCTGGTCTGCCTAGTTTCAGTTTTAGCAGAGTGTAAAGGTAGTGCTGTTGACAGTTTCCTTTTCCTCGTTTGCTTTTGTTCAGTATTATCAGTTGCCGTTGGAGTTGGTTGGGATGCCGTTGTAAACAGTTGTCTCGGCACCCTTTTTGGAGTTTTCTCAGGAGGTGTTAGTTTTGGCAGGGATTCAGTTGTTGGAAGCTCTCTTGTTTTAGTATTTTCTGTAGGTGTTGGTAGTGGTGTTGCAGTTGACTTTCTCCTGGTCTGCCTTATTTCAGTTTTCACAGGGGAAGTTGGCTTTGATGGGGATGCCCTCTTCGTCAGCCTTTTTTCTTTTCTGACAGGGGATGTTGGCTTTGTTGGAGATGCTGTGTTTGACTGTGTCCTCGTCTGCCGTTTTTCAGTTTTGCTGACCAGCCGAGTTACTCTTCCTTCCGAACCTTCAATTACCGGTTGGGACTCGGGTTTATGATTTTTTATCATGTGAGCACGTAGTTGACCCGGGTGGTCGAATGCTTCATCACACTGTTTACATTGACATTTACGTTTTGAAGGCGTGGCTTCTGGAGCTGCACAACCACTAACTTCGACTGGAGCTACTGGACTGCTTTCACTGTTACTGATAGTATCTCTAATTTCAGCTTCTGTATCAATTTGCACGCTGCCTTCACTACTACTTGAAGTGTTACCGGCTTCTGTGTCAATGTACAAGCCATTTTCACTGCTACTTGTGGTATTACTAATTTGTTCAGTTTCTTTGTCAACTTGCATGCTGCTTTCCTCATCATCTTGGTGCTCATACTGATCCATAGACATTGACACGTCCATATCCGATTCACGAATCCTCACTGCACTTGCGCATCGTTCAGCTTCTTCAACTAGCTCAATAACATTATTCATTACAATTTTGGCTTCATTACAAATGTCATCATTGGTTACTTGTCCCATCTCGTCAATGTTTTCATCTTGCTTCGTTCCATCACCAGCGTTTGCTTCTAACACCTCGTCAGCGTTTTCATTTTGCGCTGCACCATCACCAACGTTTGCTTCTGCCACGTCGTCAGAGTTTTCATTTTGCTCCGTTCCATCACCAGCGTTTGCTTCTACCACCTCGTCAGCGTTTTCATTTTGTGCTGCACCATCAGCAGCGTTTTCATTTTGCACCGTTCCGTCACCAGCGTTTGCTTCGACTACCTCGTCAGCGTTTTCATTTTGTGCTGCACCATCACCAACGTTTGCTTCTGCCACCTCGTCAGAGTTTTCATTTTGTGACGTTCCATCATCAGCGTTTTCAGGTACAACAATGATTACTGTTTCATCTTGAGTTTCCTCGGGGGTTTCCACGTTTGCAATTTCGATATCAACGGACGATTGCAGTTGCTCGACTAGAGACTCTGGGGTCCCTTCATCTTCATATATTACTGTTGAGTCAGCAGCAACCACCGTGGCCTGTCCATAAATTGATTCAGGTTCTTGAGTAAAATCATTATCATTGACGGATCGTTGATCTTCCGACAAACATTGTGTTTCGGAATTTCCATCATGAGTTTCCACTTTCACTGTCACTGGTGCATCAACCAATGTTATCTGCTCTTGATTTAGAGATTCTGCTTCATTAGAAGTGTTATTATCAGAACTTTCCTCCGTTGAAGAATCGCTTTCATCTACATCGTGCTGATCCTCATTTGCTGCAGTATCAAGATTTTCAAGTTCTGAGTCATCACTGAACAATTGCAGTTTCTCCACCATGGACACTTTTTCTTCTACATTATGATGATTCCCATCTGCTGCAGCATCAATATTTTCAGGTTCTGCGTCATCAGAAATGTCATCACAGGACAATTGCAGTGTTTCCGTCAATGAATTCGTTGCTTTCTCAACTACAGTTTTTGGTTCATAAGTTGCAGGCTCATCAGCTTCACTAGAAACATCACTGATATCGGACAATCGCTCTCCCTCGAATGCTGCGCCAACATTGGCATTATCAATATTCATTGCTACCGAGTCATCATTGTCATTATTATTGGCATTCTCACTTTCCAATTTAATGTTAACTTTAATGTTAACGATGGCAGGTGAAGGGGCCGCGGCTGCCACAACTTCACCTTTCTCCATACGATTTGTGTTTGCATTTTCAGGAGCATTGTTATTACTAACATTAACACTGAGATCAGGTTTACTTTTTGTGACTGTGGCAGAAAGTGGAGGAAAGTTTCTGAGATCCTGGGGTGGTGGTAGTGGCAATGAGAGAGGGTGGGCAACAATTCTGCTGGGTTCTGTTGGAGGCCGAGCCCTGATAAACATTCACAAAAATTATTACAATCAATATAACAGAGTTGTTGTATCTAGTTATGATTTGTTAATTTTACTTTCACAAAATATAAACAGAAAGCCGCTCAAGATGTTCATTTACCTTATGTAGTGATTGTACTTCTTCAAGTGTTTATTAATTTCCGCTTCCGTGATAAAGCATCCGTAGCACGTTTTGCAACGATAGAACCGTGTTGGATTTTTGGGAATCATTTTTGAAACTTTGAGAAGTCACTGAATGACTGACAGCATAAAAAATCTAAAGTGAGCTAGGCTAAAAGTTGTTTATATTACCACCTACCATCTCATCACTGAATTAATCTTTAAATTCCACATAAGGATTCTCTTTAAGCTGCGTGTTTTATTGAATTATTTGCACACTTTTGGCTTCATTGCGTAATTTAAATTACCGAGTAGATTAAGGAAGCACCTTGTAATAATATTCAGCACAAATATACTAGTAAATACTAATCACAAACGTGAGTGTTTTAGTGTGCCCAGAGAAGGAGGATGCTGTGCAAGTGCATTGTAATTGTGCATTCTCGTCAGTAATCCTGCCCTTCGCAGATTTGCTTATGTAGGTTATATTGCGTAGTGCAAAGCGTACTTGTGTGGTACTGGTGCTGTGTATTCGATCCAACCATATGGATAGATATGCCTAAAGACAAAAAAGACCCCCTAGAATGACTACAAAACATCCAAAACAACGACATGCATCTTGGCGAAGAAGGCTGTGAAATACTAGGCAATGAAAAACTTCCCTTCGTCTACTCATGAAGAAGCATCATGCCTCAGTCTCATGTCCTATGCAATGGCATATTCCAGAGCATTCTCTTTGGCTGATACTTTGGTAAACTGTGATTCTTGAAGTTCCATTTAAAAATGTTGACCCGCTAATTGACCCGCCTTGGTTGGTTGGTGTTTGTAAGAGACATCTCAGAAAAATCAGATATTTTGCATATCATATCCGGCTTTGGCTTTACCTATACTGGGAATACAGCCAGACAGCAATCTCAGCATATATTTTTGTGTTAAGAATATTTATCACTTTTCGACCAAGTGCTCATTTGCATATCAGAGTATGTAGAATTGTTCAAATCCTTTTTTTGTTCTCTAAAAATATTATGTACCAAGCTAAAGCAACAAGCAGTGCTATGAAAGAAAATCGTTTCTTCCTAAAATGTATGCATGATATATATTGAGGTTTTGTGAGCATAAGCTGATGTATTCAATACGCTTTTTATATTCGTCCATCCAATCCAGTCTAAATAGACTCTTATCTTTCAAAGTCATTTTGCATTTTTAGGTAGTAGATAATGATAATGTGGACTGAGAGAGGAAATACAATATTACACTATTTGTCGTCTTGCTTTCTGTACAAAAAACTTATCACTATCGTAAGAAATATCATGCAATGCATCAAAAATATTATTTACTTCTTCACAAACGCTTATAGAGGCATAAGATCTTAGAAGAGAATGAAATGGAATGCCAAAGTGCTCGGATCGGATAATCAAATGAGTACCACGAGGATCGAAAAGAAAAATCATACATTAATATTTTAGGAAACGATAGTTTGGAAGAGCCTTCAAAACTCCAAATTATAATGAAATTCGTATACTGAGCTACATTATAAGATTACGTTGTGGGTACTCTCCATTGGCATCTGTGTATTATTAACTAGCAACTTGTTGGTAGTTAATCGTTTTGGTATTTCTGTCCCTCTGTCCATGTGTGTGTGTATGTGTGTATGTGTGTGTGTGTCTGTCCGGGGGCACGATAACTTTCGAACGGGTTCACTTTTTCCAATTCTGTTTGCAGTAATCGATAGCTTAGGTCAATAGAATTTTTAAGTTCGAAGATGGGTTATCTGGGGTCACGGGAACAGGGTCAGCAGATAAGATAAATCAATTTGATAAGCGTTACATATAGCTTGTGATACATCAATCGAAAGCTAAGCACTAGCTGAAGTCAACTGTGGTGTTTACATTTGACCCCGATGTGACCTTTGACCTCAATTAGGGGTAAACTGCGAAATGGTGAGAAATGAATGTTAGTGCCTAGATAAATCGTTTTTAACTAGTTTTAATGTCAGAGGCCATGTGACCTTCAGTTTCTTTAAGCGTAAGGCATAGCATGTGCTATATTATTAGAAATTTAAGCACTGGGTGAAGCCAGTCGTGATACGTATTTGTTACCCAAGTGTGCAATGTGATGGCATAAGTATGTATTGAAGTATTGGTATTTAGCTAGTCGCAGAATCAGTGGATAGATAAAATGTTTGTTTGCTTCTTATGCGGAATTTGGAAATGAATACATAACGTTTCACCGGGATACGAATACGAAACATCTACGTAAATATTTAATTTCATCCTAAAATGCATTACTGTCTACGTACTCGTATACATCCTAGCTCATTATGACACATCCACGTAAATATCTAATTCCATCGTAAACTACATTGGCGTTTACACACGCACGTACATATAAGATTTTGTAAATAATATCATATTTAGTGTAATTTTGTTCATAGTGAAACAATAACTTCGTGTGTAGTGAAAGCTTTGTACATTATGGCTTCAAGTAGTTTCTCAGCTCGTTTAGCTGCTGTTATGCTTGCTCTCCGGGATTTCCGGTTCTGCTGTGATTTGATCTCTGAGATTTCCTGTTCTACCCTGATTTGCTGTCTGGGATTTCCTGTTCTACATTGATTTGCTGTCTGGGATTTCCTGTTCCACCCTGATTTGCTCAATACTCTGCCTAAATCTACTGTTTCTCTTTACTGCTGTGGTCTCAAGTCTGCTGCTAAGCTGAGCTCTTCCATCTGCCTATCTACGCTATGTATAAGATCAAGTGCATGTGCAAGGACGGACAGAACTTCACGCTCAACTCTCTACCTCAATCCTCTACCTTGCTACTCTCCGTTAATAGCGTTGTGAAATTTACGTCGATCAATTGTGTAAATTTAATTATATTTTTAGGCATTTGCTTTGCAATAGAAACCTTTTGAAGGTCTTCCATAATTCGAGTACTATTTTTCTGAAGGTTTAATTCGACATTGTATGAAACAGTGTTGTAAAAGGAAACTTTCAAGGTGGGATTTAATTACATCTCAAAATATATTAACTGTCTTCAACCATAGTATTAAATAGACACACAATTTTTGGTTACTTTTTGTGAGTTAGCAGTTCAAGATGCCGAGGATGAGGAAGCAAACGGCTTTAATGCGGCAAGCTAAAAAAATGAAAGCAAGAGGAACGCAAGAGAAGACCCTACCCATCGAGATGAAGAAAGAAGCTCGAATACTGAACAAAGGAGGAGTCGTCGTATCAATGAAGACTACAGGGACTCGGAGAGAAAACTGGACGCTGACTCCAAACTGAAGCGTCGTCTTGACCCAGTTAAACGAGAAAATGATAGGGAAGTAAACAAGGTAGTTCAGAAAAAGCGTCGTGTTGATCCGGTTAAACGGGCTACTGAGAATGAGCAGAACAAGGGAGTTCAGAAAAAGCGTCGCGTTGATCCGGTTAAACGAGCTACTGAGAATAAGCAGAACAAGGAAGTTCAGAAAAAACGTCATATTGACCCAGTAAAACGGAGCGTACACAATGAACAAAACAAGGAGGTTCAAAAGAAGCGTCGCGTTGATCCGGTTAAACGGGCTACTGAGAATGAACAGAACAAGGAAGTTCAGAAAAAACGTCATGCTGACCCAGTTAAACGGAGCGTACACAATGAACAAAACAAGGAAGTTCAAAAGAAGCGTCGCGTTGATCCGGTTAAACGGGCTACTGAAAATAAGCAGAACATGGGAGTTCAGAAAAAGCGTCGAGTTGATCTGGTTGAACGGGTTGCAGAGAATGAAGCAAATAAAACTTCCCAAAAGCTACGACGTAAGGATCCAGCCAAAAAGTCAACTATGCAAAGAAACGAAGCTATTTCAAAAATCAAACGCCGTTTGGATCAAAGCAAACGAAAAAAAGACAGAGTCATCGACGCTAACTCCAAAAGAAAACGTCGTATCTGCGTCGATAAGAAATCTTCTTTGCTGAATCGCGATCGTGGAAATAAACAGCGTAGTCGAAAGGATGCTACATTCCGATCTCAAGAAAAAGTCAAAGATGCTGCTGCAAAGGCTAAAAAGAAAAAACAACAAACTGCCGACTTTTCAAATCTAGTTCGAGATTATTTTGAGAAAATTAATAGGGCACCATCGTTTATATGTTCATGTTGTGGCGGCTTGTGGTACCAGGAAAGTACAAAAGTGATCACTGAGGAGCAATTAGAGTTAAAGAATGTTGATCCTGACATTGTTCGAAGCATTCTTTGGATGCCACAATCAACGCACAGACTCTGTACAACTTGCCACAGTCACGTATTACCAAGACAAGGAACATCAAAGGTACCTCGACTGGCTCTTTCAAATGGGTTTGAACTCCCCGATGTGCCGCAAGTTCTTTTGGTAAGAATCACATAATTTTAACTATGGTTTTATGGATGATGGCATGTACGTGGATATTCATTAAGAAATATGAATTTTGTTTTTTCAGAACCTATCGCCGTTGGAAGAACGGTTGGTAGCAGCAAGACTTCCTTTTATGCAAATTCGTCTCAGAGGCGGGGAGCAGCAAGCAAGTTTAAGAGGAAATGTCGTCAACGTGGAGAATGACCTTGATGTTTGTTCCAACGTTCTTCCTCGACACATAGATCAAACAAAGGTAGTCCAAGTACAGCTGCTTCGGAGAATGAAAGACACCAGACCATACCTAGAAGAACGGATTGCACCACTAAAAGTTTACAGGGCTGCAAAGCATTTGATCAAATCGGAGCTTTATCTGGAGGAAGGAATAACCCTTTCGGAAAATTGGTCAAACTTTAGAATAGGTAACACCATTATAAATTTTATTTGTGTTTCAAAATGTATGAACAGGCTCCTAAAGTTTAATTTTTCCATTCTCGTAGATGAAACTGTCGATTTTGTATGCGAGGAAAACAGCGATGAATGTAGGGACGAAAGAAACGATTGCCAGGCTGACAATGATGCAACCGATGAGACTAATAGTGGTGCCAATAACGAGGAGCAAACTGGTGAGATACATTCATCTACGCGAATTTTAAATAAACAATTACGTGTAAATGTAACATTGAATTCAATATACTCATTTTCAGAACAAGCTGAACAAATGCAACTGCCAACAGAGTCGCTGGTATTCCTTGATGGTCCATCCACATCTATGGGGGTTCGAATAGCACCGGGCGAAGGCAACAGACCAATGCCACTTTTTATGGATTTAAATGCCGAAGAGTTGTCATTTCCTACAATTTATTGCGGAAAGAAGCGAAGATTTAAGAAAGGGCTCCGAGTATCGTACACTGACATTGCAAAATCTGAGCTGCGAAATTATAAAAGGACAGCTTGTAAACCAAACCACGTGCTTTACGCCTTCAAAAAATCATACAATGAAAAAGTAGCAAAAGCTCTACAAGTATGCATTAGACAAAGACGGACCGGCCAACGACTAACAGCTGCCAATATAAAAGCACCTGGATTTCTCGAATCCTTAATTGAACGTGATGACGGCTATGCTGTATTCAAGGATATTCGATCCTCGCCTTGTTATTGGAAGAAGCAGCAACGCAAAGTTTTAGCTATGCTTCGTCAGCGTGGTCAACCGCATTTTTTCATCACGTTTTCAGCAGCTGAAACAAAGTGGATTGAATTGAGAATAATACTTATGAAAGTCATTAACAATAGAGACATAACTGAGGAAGAAGCCCGAAACATGAGTTATGCTGAAGTTTGTGAACTCATTCATAAAGATCCAGTTACCTGTATGCGACATTTCGATCAACGCTTCCGGACCCTTTTAACAACGGTTATATGTCAGGAGTTTGGTGTGTTTGCACCCTACATTATCGAGGATTTCTTCACCCGAATTGAATTTCAACTTCGAGGGTCCCCACACAATCATGGTTTGTATTGGATTTTAAATGCTCCGTTGTATTTTGAAGGTACATATCTACGTTGATTAATGACTTAATGGCATTTGAAGAATTGTTATCGTTAAGTTTACCAGTTTGTCATACTATATTATATCTACGTGAATATTAGGTAACGAGGCTGCGTGCATCGTTTTTATAGACCTGTATATAACCTGTAAACGTGCGGAGGATGGACTAATGAAGGATTTAATTGGATTGCAAATTCACAAGCATTCCCACACATGCTATAAGAACGCAGCGAAGAAGATTTGCAGATTTGGCTTTCCACGACCACCAATGAGAGTAACCTGCATTTTGACACCGTTTACTTCCGACACCGACCCTGAAGTGATTACTTCAGCTAAAGAAGCGTACAAATGTGTGCAGGAATTTCTCTGCAATTTGGACCGAGGAAACCACGAAAGAACGTTCGAAGAATTTCTGAACATCCTGGGTTACACGGAAGAAGTATACATACTTGCTATTAGGTCAACAGTACGACGACCAACGGTTTTCCTTCAAAGAGACTTGTGTGAAATTTACGTCAATAATTACAACCGCAAGCTGTTGGAACTATGGAAGGCGAACATGGATATCCAATACATTTTGGATCCATACGCGTGCGCAAAATATGTCGTTGGGTATATATTGAAGTCTGACGGAGGTGTATCTAAATTGCTTCACGCAGCAGCTGCTGAAGTTCGAATGGGAAACTTATCCGTAAAGGAGAAACTTAAGCGGTTTGCTCGTGTTTTGTTTAATGGAACAGAAATATCAGCACAAGAAGCTGCAGCTTTCCTTCTTGGGTTACCAAATACAATGTCAAGTAGGGTGGATGTCTATATTAATACATCGGAGCCGCATACAAGGATTGGTATACTAAAACCTCATGCCGAGTTGGAGGAGCTGGAAGAAACCATTGAAGACGTTTTTGTAGCTGGACTCGTGAGCCATTATTCACAAAGATCTACCGATTTAGAAGAAACTTGTCTTGCTGAATTTGCATCGATGTATGAATTTGTTCGGATAAGCAAACGGGAACAAAAGCAAAGAGGTAAGATCACAAATAATTTACGTCAATTTCATTCATTACCCCCACACTGGGCGATTATTCTGATGTTTATTATTCATGTATATTTGTAGAACTTCACGACAAAACCATACAGCATCCTCGGGAGCTGTTAGATGAAAGTGGTTATATGCGAAAACGAAAAGTACAAAAGATTGTTCGCTTCCGCCATTATAACAAGAATCTTGACGAACCAAACTATTGTCGTGAACGCCTCATGTTATTCTATCCTTGGAGGAACGAAGAAAGTTATTTGTTGAGTGTGGACTGCGTTGATAAACTTCAGAATAGCAGTGAAGTAGTTGAAGAAAATGCAAAGCCATACTATCATATTTCTGAGCGCGAAAATGATCGGCTTACAACTTTGATAGCGGAAGCGGAAGAGGATATCGACGAAGAATATGATAACCAAAATATTTCGTTTTCCAATGAGCAGTCCCTGCAGGATGAAGAGGCGATGGCAGAACTACCACAAACGGCTTCATCAAGGATAAAAGGGGATTCAGCTGAAACTTTCCGTCTCCCAAAAATGGTTGAAGAAGAAGAATATCTCCAATTAATGAGATCTTTAAATGAGAAGCAACGTCGATTTGTACTTCAAGTACTTCATAAATTAAAAATAAACGGCACTCCGTTCCATTATTTCTTGAGTGGAGGAGCAGGGGTGGGAAAATCCCACGTTATCAACGCCGTTGTTCAAAGCTTCCTTCGATTCAACAACTCGTTTAGTTCAACAAGTCCTAATCAGTCGGCTGTGCTTGTGTGCGCATTTACGGGGAAGGCGGCGTTTAATGTTTTTGGTGTTACATTACACACAGCTTTCAAATTGCCACCAAATCAGAAAGCAAGAGAGAAGTTGTGTAATCTTTCTGAAAGTGTTGCAAACACTCTTCGAGTTCTCCTTAAAAATGTGAAACTTTTAATTATTGATGAAATTTCAATGGTTAGTTCATATCAGTTGGAGTGTATACACCAGCGACTTTGTCAGATATACGGAAACCAAGAAGACTTTGGAGGAATCTCTGTCCTGGTTGTAGGCCATTTACGTCAACTGCCCCCGTATGGAGGATCATTATGCTTCATGGAAAGCAACTTTAATTTAGGCGGTGTAGTTGGAAACTTCCTTTGGTCAAACTTTTTTCTATACGAATTGGACGAAATTATGAGACAGCGAGGTGACATGGAATTCTGTCAAGCTCTCAACAACATGTCTGAAGGATGTATGACGAACTCAGATGTTGCACTCATTCGAACTCGCTGTATAAATTCTACCAATCAACCTCCGAGAGAAGCCATCAGACTGTTTCAAACAAACCAAGAGTGTCAACAGTTTAATGAGGAAATTCACAAGGAGCTGGCAACTGACGGAGCTTGGGCAATCGCAAATGACATTGTAAAAGGTGAGTATTTACGTGGATTGCTAAGCTAAATTGAGTTTTTGTGCAGGAATAAATAATGCCTTACGTGGATTAGTTAAAGTAACAATTGTTTTTTAATTAATAGGTAACCTTACGCCAGCTGCAATGAAGAATATATTAGAGAAAGCAAAGCTATTCAGAGCATCAGATGCAGAGGGACTGCCATACAAAACACACTTGCAGATTGGAGCTGTATATTTCATTTCTTCCAACATAAATGTTGCAGACGGACTTTTTAATGGATCCACCGGCATTCTACGCTTGATCGAGTATGGTAAAAATTCCGCTGGAGAACGTATACCAAAATCTGCGTGGATGGAGTTTGACAGTAGTTTGGTTGGAGCGGAGTCTCGAATTGCAACAAAAACTTATCAGGAGCAGAATAATATTAATTCCAATTTGGTTAGGATTCAACGGATTCAAAAGATGCTCAATCTTGGAAAATATTTCAAAGGAGTGACGTTAGTTCGAAAACAAATTCCACTAGTGTCGGCGAATGGAATGACCATTGATAAGTCACAAGGATCATCACTGCCGTGCATTGTAGTAAGCACGAAAGGGAAAAGAATGCTTACGAGGCAAAAACTTTATGTAGCATGTTCTCGAGCTACCTCCATCGCGGGTTTATATATTGACGGAAAGTTTACTCCTTCTTCATCTCCAGGTAAAAATGATCCGGTTACTGCCGCAATGAGTGCCATGAGAGATGTTCCCTTTCCATTTACATTGCGTTTTTTACAAGATGTTACGACTGGTGAAACATTGTATTTTCACAATGTCCAGTCTCTTTCAGCACATGGTCTTGATTTATTATCGGATCAATGCGCATTATCTGCTGAAGTCATAGCGTTGGTTGAACCTCATTTAACATCATCGAGTTTTGAAATAGAAGGATACACTATTAAACATCATTCATTCAGCTCTACAGGACATCAATCAGATGGTTCGATTGTTTTGGCAAAAGTCGGTTGCGCAAGCGAAGTTCAAAATGTGTGTGAGAAGAAATTAGTCGAAGCTAAAGGTCACTGTCTGTGTACTTTATGGGTTCGAAATGGTGTAAACTATTTAATGTTATATCGATCTAATCTATTCTCTTTAGGAGGTTTTCTAAATTTTTTGTATGACATTCTCGTAGATGTAGATGGTTTAGTAGTTTTGTTTGGTGATATTAACCTTAATTTGCAGAGTTCAAAGGCTAGGAATTTCATTGGAATGATGGAAAATAGAGGACTTACTTGTAAACTGAACATCAATGATTCCACCACAAATGCAGGCACTCACATTGACTGTTTATACTCTAATTGTGAGTTTGTAGAAGCTAGTCTTTATGAAACATACTATAGTCATCACAAAGCAATATGCGTAGTAGCTTCAGGGAGATAGTTTACTAAATTAAGACTTGTATATTATTATTTTAAGAAGGTTTATATTATTTAGTTGTTAGTGATATTGCTGTTGCATGTAAGTTGAAATAAATGTTTTAATAAAAAATTCTCGTGAATACCAATTGTTGCATACCTGTGTACTACAATTACATCGTAAATAACTTCAAACAATTCATAACTCATATGACAAATCGTAGCATAAGAGAAAACTAGAGTTAATGCATACTCCCATGAATTAAAAATACGTAGATAAACTGTGGATGCGTGTGTCTTGTGCTATATCAATCAAAAGCTAAGTCGTCGCTAAAGTCAAGCGTGGTGCTTATGTGTGACCTTTGACCACAGTAGGGGTGCAGTGCGAAATGTTGAGAAACAGTTTTAAGGTCAAATGTCATCTATTGTTAAGTTGCTAGTTGTCTACACTCCTGTTTGCCAGGTTTATTTAAAAACAAAATTATTATGAAATATACTATTATATTGTTACGTCTATGCATGTTACGTTACACTAACCGTTTTATAAACTAAATTAAAAGTACAACAGTTAAACACAGCAGAAAAATTTCATTCTCTGGCTTAAGTCAATCTTGAATCTGGGAAATCGTAATCTGGTTTATCGGCTTAGGTCTACAAGGTCCACGTTATCAAAGAAAACACCTACCCATTTTTACCGAGTGGAACTTTTTTTGCGAAGACGAAGACATCCTGGAAAACACAATGTACTGCACTGGTTTAAGCCAGAGTACTCTATAATAGTTCGTTGTAAAACCTAAAATCATATTTCATACCCTTCAATTTTTACAATGCAAAAACTTTGTCTCAAACTTTCGACAAATTGTAACATCCTCATTAAAAAAAAGTCTTAAAGACTGCAAATTGGCAAATGAAGTTTTCATACAAAACCTTAGCAGAAACTTATATAGTCAACTGAATTGTATGTTGTTTAACTGGACCTGTACTGAATGATTAATTATGTGAACTTGATTTTGGATAAGCAAATTGGAATGCATTGTTGCATGTTAAAAAAGTTTGTTTCTAAACAACTCCAAACGTCTTACCTGGATGGAGTGGAGTCCTGGAGGTGGCATTCTTTTTGTAGTTCAATCCAGGCAACATACTGAAGTTTGGGTTCTTGTTGGCCGATCAGTCACATGTTATAGTTCATTGACACAGTATGAATACACCAATCTGAAGTTTCTGAACATTGAGCAATCACTTGGTGATTTTATATAATTGGACTGTATACGTAATTTAGTGCCTTAAATCGTGTATTATTAAGTAGTTTGTGCATATTTGTTTGTCTTGCTTCCCTAAAGAATAGCAGGAACTCATGAGGAATAAGCATGCAAACAAAAATGTTGGTATACACAGAGATATACAGAGATAAGCTTTTGGACTTCAATTCTGTGATTCTGTCGAAATAAAATAGATAACCTTGTATCTTA
>JAQGAP010002273.1:0-15723 GCA_034697805.1 Orchesella bifasciata | reverse complement strand
TCTCATGTCATCCCATAAACATGTATATATGCATAAATTGAGCACCATGAATAAAGTCATAATTTAGATTGTAACAATATATAGCCTTAAAATCTTAAGAACTTAAATAGGAACATGCAAAAAGGGTTTAATATATGCCTAATTTTTATTCGTAGTTTTAATCAAAATACCACTCTAAACCTTTGTATACTCGTCTCTGCACAATGATCGGAAGAACTCGGCAACTTCAGCAAATATTGGTCTTTGCTCGGCATCTATGTTCCAGCATTCCTCCATCTGATTGTAGCTAAAACATTATCGAAACACATTTTAATTTTTAATTTTTAAATCTTATGTTTATTCAATTTCCAAGCTTGTTTCGACTACTACATGTTGTCTGATGCAAAATCTGGTGACAAAAGCCTCAACCCATCTTTGAGCTCATCAGCAAATGCCGGTGTCCAAGACAAACCACCATATGGCGTAGAGCCTAAATAGTATGAGTATTTTTGTATTGCATAAAAAATATTGTTTGAGGTTCCCACTTAAAATATTACTTCTTAATAATATGTCATGATAAATACCTAAACTATATATTTCCCAAAGTGTCACGCCATAACTCCACACATCTGTCTTCAGAGTAAACTCTCTCTCTTTCAAAGTCTCATAAGCCATCCATTTCCAAGGCATGACATCATTTTCGGATTTTTTCACATATTTTTCGTACTCATAAAGTTTACGAGAAAGCCCAAAATCTCCAATTTTACAAGTTGTATTTTCATTCAGTAGGACATTTCTAGTTGACAGATCTCCGTGAACAACCTTCCTGCTTCCGATGTAGTCCATTCCTTCAGCAATTTCTCTCGAAAAACGATGAAGATCATACAGGTGTGGAAAGGATTCTTTTTCCGGCACTGCACCAATCTCCTCGTAAAAGTCCCGTTTCAATTGTTTTAAGTAAGCTTCCAAGGATCCAATTGAACAGAATTCAGTAGCAATGCAAAGAACCCCTGAAATAAATTCGAAACATTATTTTACGGGCTCATGTATATTACGTTTAACTTATATTATACCTTTATGTATTTCTTTTATGTAAGCTCCAATAAAACCAACAACGTTTGGATGCGGACCAATATGACAGAAGATTTTGATTTCGCAAAGGAAGCTCTTGAAAACCGCCTTTGTGCAGTCCCTATTCGGCTTTTTAATCGCGGCTTCTTTCCCTTTCGCCTCTCCTTTATAAACGGTTCCAAAATAGCCAAATCCTACAACTTTTTGAGCGTCTAAAACAAGCATAAATTTGGTTGAATTTCAGGGAATCGCTAAATCATTGCTGCCATAAATTTCATATATAACATTACCAATGTTTATATCTAAAATTGATAGCTCATAATCCGAATTAAACTTCATGTGTTGTACTGCATCTCTGGTGTCAATTCCATTTTCACCCACGAGCAAAGATCTTCCTTGTAGAAATTCCTTCACTTCATTATCTGAGAGATATTTATTTAGCTTTTTGTATCGAATGCAAACGATTAGTACTATTATTCCAGCAATTATTAAAATTACTGCAATGGAAACCGCAAATACAATTATCGTCGTGGTGGTTTCGCTACGTCCCGGAAGTGGCGGATACCACATTTGTCGTACGGAGTAAACTATTAGACAAAAAGAATGGAGAGTAATCAACGTTTTTTTATGCCAATTTATAAGAAATAAATTTAACATACGTAAAAACGTATTTTACAAACCAGGTTCCTTTTCAACATACGATTCTCGATTTTTCAAATCTTTGTAATCTTTTATTTTCCACCATCCATTTTGATTATCTCCATCAAACGCTTCTACAATGAAATAGCTAATGTTGTACAGGCTCCCGAAACTTTTAAAGTGGGACAAAAGTCTTAAGTAGCGATCCATTATGCCTGAGTCTTCATTTAGAACCACATCTACTTCCACACGAAAGTAGAGGTTTGCATTGGGGAAAACATTTTGAAACCCACGCTTAGTGTATAAGTGGGCATCAAAAACATGACCTAAAGTTTTTATATCGTCTTGTTCTGTTAGCCTAAGCTTTTCGCTGCAGACGACATAACTCAAATACTTCAATATGCCTAAATCTGAGCAAAGACTCCTTAAAACTCTGGATGCTAACGCGCTGTAAAAGTAAAGACAATTCTCAGAACTCATTTGTATCCCCAAATTGAAGTTGAGCTTAGGAGCAGATGGTCCAGACATAGTTTTTAGTCCTTGAGATATTTCATTTGCTTTAAGTTGGCCTGCAAATGCTTGTAGTATCATTGTCATACTTGGGAATTCAATGTGAATTCCAGCTATATACTTCAATGGATTCAATTGCAGTCCTTTGACTAAGAGGAAAAAATCCATCACTTCAATTATTGAAGTAAAAGTATAGCTGATAAAAATATGTTGGTTTTTTCCAATCAACTGTTTAGTTTCCAAATTTTTGAGTGCGGACACGATGTTTTTTGAACTATTTTCCACAATTATCTCTGTGGATTGAAACTTGTGGAAGTTGAACTGGAGCATCATTTCCAAATCTTCCATATTAAATAGCTCTTGGCCTTTTCTGGTTCTCAAAATACCCCCCAAAATTTGGTTGTGAAAGTAGTTGGCATTTTTTACATCATCTGGCCGTCCATAACCCCAACTTATGCAGGGGTCAACTTTCCAGTTATTGATTTTCTCGGGATAATTTCTCAATACGAAAGAGGGCAACTCTGCCATCATCATACTTTCACCGCCAACTGGTCGCAGGTAGTTAAACCAACTTGTCAATGATGGAGTGGGGTTGGATAGGTCATCAGTTGTTGATTTCAATATTAGAGGGAAATAACTTAGTTTGCCCCAATTCAAAATGGCTTCGTAATACTCATTAAATTGGTACACTTTTGGATTGCAAAACACTGTGTTATTCTGATCTTGTTGAAAATTGGAATTTATATCAACCTGCAAAATCACATTTGCGTTGGGATGAATTTCTAAAATTTCACTTCTGAACATCTTTGCTTCTTCTAATTTTGGTCTGACATTGTTTGAGTAATAATGAGACCCATTTAATGTGTCGGAATCCAATTCAATTTTCAATTGAAAAATATACGCAGTAGCGTTTATGCTTTTGCAAACTTCAACAACGTTGCCAATCTGTATATTTTCAGAAACTGAAACGTTACACCCGACAATATATTCCTTGGATATTTTACGGGCAAAATCAGCGTCCACTTTAACGAAATAATTGTTTTTTCTTGGAACCACTTTAAAAACCAGCGCTTTTATGACAGAATTTTGAATAGGGGAAAATTTGTAGCCGGAAGCTGTAAACATGTTTGTATCCAAAAATGGAAGTAAAATGGAAATAAAGCTTTTCAAAGAATTTG
Source organism: Orchesella bifasciata (assembly GCA_034697805.1). Classification (NCBI taxonomy): domain Eukaryota; kingdom Metazoa; phylum Arthropoda; class Collembola; order Entomobryomorpha; family Orchesellidae; genus Orchesella; species Orchesella bifasciata. The sequence goes on along the minus strand of JAQGAP010002273.1, from coordinate 12,346 downwards.
ATTCACTCCCTGTCATTGACAACACTGTAGGAAGTAGTCCTGTGAAAATACTTCCAAAATCGATTGTTTTATTGTTTTCAGTTGGATTTGTTACTACAGGTTTCCATCGATGAATAGTTTTTTCGTTTGCCAGTGTACTTGAGCAGTCTAAAATCATCTCCATTTTAAACCCAATTCCCAGCTTTGTAGTCGACAGTGGGTAAGAGTCTTCTGTGCTAATTTGTTGGAGTAAATCATTCCATTGCTCTATCAAAAATAAAATTTGAAGATGCAATTAGCATTTCTCACTATGACTGTACAGCTCTTCTTTCTTACCATGTGTTAACACAACGGAATTAAAATACGAAGCAATTTCCAATAATATGGCAGGCACTGTCCAATCATAGGTTTCACTTGTCCTGAGAAAAGGTATCATCGTAAAATTTGGTTTGTTTGACTTTGTTTCCTCGTTCCTTGTGGCTACTTCCGGTATAATAAATCCAACTTTTTTATTTCTTTCCGATAACCATCTCTCTAAAAATGTTGTAACCAAACTGCGATGCTGGATGTCTCCTACACTCTGTGCAGTTATAAAGTAAACGTTTTGTCGCCCTTTTATTATTGCCTGAGAGAGAACAGGGGCTACTTTAAGAAACATTTCGTTTCGTTCATGCAAATTGTTCATTTGTCTCCTGAAAATCCCAAATGATTCGGGAACCCCAGCAGTATTTCCAAAAGTAATGTGAACCACGGTAAAATAAAACAAATCCAGAATGTAGCCCAGCTTTTGACACCCGATTAAATGTTCACTGTAGCCAATTCCAACCACTTGACCAAACACCCAACTATTTGCTTTCAAAACATTATTCAAGTTAGCTCCAGGAGCTTGCATCAAGTCAGAGCAGTTTAGTAATTGGGGCAACGCAAGTAAAAACACAAAGTTTATATCTGGAACTTGCACATTAAAATCCACTTCCTTTTCTCTTTCGTAATAGGTACCATTCGTTATGTCGAATCTACGTTTAAAAAATTAATTAACACATTTGAATAATTTTAGATTTAGGCTGAGGGCGATTGTTGAATCACAATGAAACTTACTCCATAGAAATGATTAAAGTAATGTCGATCTGCTTTCCAACTGCGTCTCTTACTAATCGGACCACGCTAGTTATCTCATCACCGCACCATTCATATACGCTGCAACCTAAATAAATTGATAATATATTTAGTTTAAACATTTTTTTGTATGTTTTTTATAAGTTTCTAATTTCTACGATGTGGTGCTTCCTGTTATACCTAAATCATACAGAGCAGTTATGGATTGTGTGTTGTTTTCTTTATTTAAAACAAATCTTAGTTGAGTTTCAAACTCTTTGGGAGAGAGTCTACCCATTTTGAGCGCTGTGATGGTCCCAGTTAAATCACAAATCGGACGGGATAAATTGAAAGTGTTCTCATTGTTTTCGAGAAACAATAGAACCGACGGAACGTAAAGAAGTAATACGAATTTTGTAAAAATATTCATTTTGCTTTTGGTTGGTAGTTCAATTATGAGAACTTAATCTTGTCGAATACAGAACTGTTGTGAAGGCACAAGTCGTAAGGCTGTATAAATACTTTAATGAACTAGCACATGAATCAAAAGTTTGTGCAAATGTTCAACCACATCCTCATTTTGGTGACCAAAAACCGAAGAATTTTCATATTGTATTGAACACTCTGCGGTTTAAACATGCTGGCTTTTGTTAGAAATGAAACTTGAGAATCTTGAGATTACGGTAAGACAGGATGCTTCACATGAAATCTTCTGTAATGTGGAATGTGGTTTGGTGTAACTAATAAGTTCATGAGGTTTATTCGTATTTGTTAATGTAATGCAAATACAGGAAATAAATACAATTTGAACCAGTTTTTATCAATATTTTAAAAAATGCTTTAATTTATTATTTGTTATGAACAGTTAACAATATACTCAAAATTTTAGCTGCATTTTCTGAATCATTATCATATTTGTCTTGTACAAAAAGTCAGCATAAAATTATATAATAAATTAACTTGTCCAATAAAACGTTTTAATTGACCTATGGTGCTGCTTGATTGATTTGCATGCATCTTAACCTGCCCCGTGCCACAAACTTATATGTGTATAATAAAATAGACATCAGATAGATTTCCGTTTTATGTGTATAAAAATGTATGTTACACAAAATGAAGTCAACAAAAAAATGTATAATAATAAAAACCAGCCACAATTGATTCTCGATTTGATACTTGCAAGTTTGAGAAAGAGAAACGCAATAAACTAAACTTGCATGGCAGAATTTATCCTACTTGGTTTACAACCATTCAGTACAGCAGAAGCGAAACTGTTGTATCAATCACCGAGTCCACAAACTCAATTCCAGAGTCCCTCTCAAAATGCTTATAACTCCCTTGAAAAAGTTTCAGTGGTGGACAGGCTTTTTCAAACTTTCTAAACCATTTAAGTTCTCGAACAGAAATACCGCCTTCTCTGAGCTTTCTCCCAGCCAAAAGAACTTTCCATTCTTCCTTTGTTGCTTCAGAAGTGAGATAGGTAGATGCAAGCATGGTATGCAAATGAAACAGATTTCTGGTCCCCGTCAACATCATGTAAAAGCAGGTTGCCCAAGCTCCTGGAGAAATGACACCGTATAGTTTGAAAGCCCCAAAGTTTGTTGCACTCTGGTTGATAAAAGCTGCAAAGAGTAGATCTGAAGTGGGCCTGGCAAAACATTCGTTATGCTGGATGACAAGAAGTTGAAGCTCTCTGTAGGCTATGGCAGCATGCTTGATAGATTCCAAATTTTCCAATTCCGTATTTAGTTGAGCTACCCAGAAGGTTGGAAAGTAGGTGGTGAATTGCATCATCACAATCATGGCAATATTAGTAGTCCAAGTGAAGCACATAATGTAAGCTTCCAAAATGGAGAAAAACGAGCAAACTAAAATATACGAAGAGGTCAGTTCAGTTGTGCATGAAAGGAAGGTCGGAAGTCGTGGATCACTCAGGTTTAGAAGGAAAATACTTATCGTCCACATCAATACTAGAATTATCCCATTATCCATGGAGGCATGAACAGGATCCTCCTCTCCAAGTGGATGGTTATAGCTTGGAAACTGAAACTTATCTACAATCAACGTATATGAATGAATGCTGTAAAAAACGTAATGTTTTGGTGTGTTTTTTACCTTCGTTGGTTTTTGTGAGAGAAACGCAACGCCGAAATAACGACTGAAAACTTTCTTTATACTTCCACAAGTAAAAATTGTGGCTAAGGCAGGCTACGTGGCCAGAAAGTAGCATAACCAGAAAAACGACGTGCCACAAATTACCAGCCAGTAGTAAGGAACGCAAAGTAATTGCGAGATATAAGGATTTTAAAGCTACCAGGAAATTATTAAAGAACCAAAGATGATGAAGTCTTGTATAGGGGACTTCAAACCCCGAAAATGTTCTCAAATCTGGTTTCCATTCGCAAGGAAAAAATGCGAGGGAGGTTGCAGTTGAGAAGTAAAAGTTAAAGACTTTAAACGTCTTTTCACAAAACATAATGCTAGTGTGTTTTGTTATTTCTAAATTATGAGTTTATAAAAATGAGTGAGAAGTTTTAAACTGAATACTTGGAAATAATTACGGCGTAATTTTGAAGGTTCAAACTGGTGGTGCCAAACTACTTCTAGTTTCTTCCCTGCTGGAATGTAGAAAAAGAATAACGTCTAGAAAACTGCTTCGTCTGAAAAACATGTTAAGATGTGTATCATCTGCTCTTCTAAACTTCACGTTGTATAATGATTGCCTGCTTTGATTGCTGGTGGCGAGTTAGCAACTTCTAAAATATATAAAGGCAGCGCAGGCATATCTAAGTCCATAATCACCGTCTCAAGATTTGTTGATTTGGAGCGAGAAAAATATTTAGTGTTTTCCTACATACCATTATCAATAGCCGATCATCTAGCTTGTACTGACGTCGGTGGAATATATTAGTTTGGTGGCTCATGATTATGTCTACCGTATAAATTGTTAACTCATTAGCTCCAACAGTTGCTTAACCTATCGTGATTGCAAGCGGAACAGTTTTTGGACACGAGCTTAAACTATCGGAAGACTCCACTGCGAAGGTACTTGAAATTTAATCAGTGACGAGGAGAAAACTAATATCCACCCATAATTTCATCCAGTTTTAGAAACGAATATGGGATTTATCATGCTTGTCAAGGCAGGTTTTTATTTGAGGACTCAACAGATTATCCAATGCGATACCTGGTTTTACCAGGTTCCCTTCGCAAGGGATGAGAAGCTCCGCAAATTTAAAATTGTGCATTTACCGTCAAATAAACACTTTCCTAAATTTGCGACCTACTTCAACTCTCCTGCTTTCCTACTTATGAATCCATAAGTTGTCGCTATTTCTTCAATTTACAAGTTTTTTTTTCAAGCTACTTTATGCTGATTAAAATAACAAAAACGTATCAATTTATTGTTATTTATCTTTAATTTTAGCTAATGTTTAAAAATAATGATTTTATTAAAAGCTGTATATGGCTGTGATTACAAATTACTACAATCTTCAAGATAGCCTTGTGAGCATATCGGGATGGGATCGCATCGTACTTTCTCCGAAAGTTTCCTACAGAGAAAAGTGTGGACTCTCAAGTCTGTATAGTCTAAATGAAATTATGCTCCCGGTGCACTGACAAAATATACTTTTTGGTGAAAAGAGCACCTTTTTTGTCGGTCTTTTTCCAAATTATGCGGTTTACATAGACCTTTCAGTTGCACCATCGGAAAAAAGCAGAAACTTGAAGTAAAATACATTAAAACCACCATTCAAATGTAAAACGGAAAAATGGGTTTTAAATCAATGAAAATAATTTTTGCAACTAGCACTGCCTGCCATCGCAATGTACCGCGTTGGCAGTACGGTTTACAATCGACTGGACTTACAGGCATTTCTTGAGACTTTTTGCAAATAACTGGAGCGATCGATTGAATTTCAGTTCAAATAAATTACGTATTGAGTAAATTTAACTGATGATTTTACTCCAAAGAAAATAGCTAACATGAATTGATTAATTAATATTCTAAGTTAGTTTTTTACTCCTGATTATTGGTAATTTTAAGTAAATCGTACAAACCAAATGCATATGTAAAATGGCTGGCACTTAAAGATGACCAAAGGTTTGCACAAACTTCTTGTTTCCGTTTTTGCTGAAAATTTGCAGGATAATGGATTTTATTGCGCAGATTACGAATCTGAAATCAGAAAAGACTTATACAATCGTGGCGCTGCTCAAAGGAAAAAAACGGTGGGACATTTTTTCATTGGTCCACCAGTGATGTGGCGAAGATCGTAAAAAGTCTTTTCTGATTGCAGATTCGTAATCTACGCAATAAAATCTATTATCCTACAAATTTTCAACAAAATCGGAGACAAAAAGTTTGCGCAAAACCTTTGGTCATCTTTAAGTGCCCGCCACTTTACTTCATATTTTCAGAACTTAAACTTTAAATTTAGGAAAGTAGTTAAGTAATTTAAAAACGTTTTTCTACTAACTCGCTACCTCGTAACAAGAAATGTGACAGACTGGCAACATATTGTTTGCTCGCACAGCAAGTCAGTTCATATTATCTTTTGATTTATTTAAGGGTTTGGTTTGTTTGTTTAAAAGTGCATGGGCATACGTGTTTTATGTTTCAATTTTATTTTATTCTATTTTATTGAAAAGGAAAATCAGATTTCATACAAATTAAACCTTCATTTGCCGATTCTCAACGCTATCAAAGTTTAGAAAAAAATTTGATAACTTTATAAAAGAACAGAAAGAACTCGTCTACAAATGGGTTTGTAAATTATTGTGCGCCGAATGGACAGACTCACACGATACAACAGATTGTTCGGAAGTTTCCAGTTAATAAACGGTACGGCGTTCATAGACTAATTTTGGCAACAAAGCATGTTTTTGGAGTAATGATTTAAAGTCCGCCATAAATGGGGTTATTAAGTCGTATTTTATGCACTCAAAATTGGCCAAATTGTAAGTAAATTAAATATTCTAAAACTTTGAGAAATAATACAGATTGAGCTTCATTTTGTATTGAAACAAGCTTTTCAAATCGATACAACGTCAGCTTAATGGCTCACCCAAAAAACAATGCACATAATGAAGGTAGCACAGCAAACGACAACTTTAAATTCTTGGATATTTTTCCCGTATCTTAACTTTACTAGCATGAAGTAGAAAAGCACTAGTTCTCTCCCAGTCTCCTAAAACTACCTTTAATGTACCTGTTTTTCTGGTAACATTCAAATCTAAGGTAGAATGTAAAAATATCAGGTAGAAACGTCTCTTGTTAAACGTCGATTGAAAATATGTATACATTTCGACGAAATCCCCACTTCTTAAGCACAGCTGACTAAAAATGTTATTACGTACGTTATTAAGCTGTATTTTTTCAAAACTTTTTCTAGTCCGCGTATATTTACGTATTCTTTATTAGTCGCAGGTGAAATAACGGCATGTTTTACCGCAGGTACGTGTTATATTTAGTAATTGCGCTTTGGTAATAACTTTATTACTGAACGCTAAATACTGTGTGATATATGTGTGTAAAATATAGTTGAATTACTTGTATATAAAATGACAATTGAATGTAGTTATAGTTTATTTCAAATATTTACAAAAAATGTGTCGCCTTTTTGTTGGTGACATTACAGAGACATCCTCCATTTTTTAAAACAAAAAATATATAAAATTTTTTGCTTTCTACATTAGGATTTTCTGTGTGCGCAAAAAGCAGGAGGGTGGTTCAACGACTATCCAGAAAGAATCCTTTTACATGTTTTCACAAAAATTTAAGCAATATCGAGGACCCAACTAGGCGTTCTAGCATTGGCATTATACTTAAAAGTTATCCTAAAGTACCTTGTTCCTGCAAAGTACCAAAGTCTGTAAACTCTCTTTTATTGAAAACGTGACTTTGTGAAAAACGTTATAATACTTTTTTTAGGTAATTTCAAAGACTAATGGAACAAAATCCAATTTTTTGAAGCTTTCTACCTCATTCCTTTCCCATCTTTAGCGGAAAAGCCTAACACTTACTTGCAGCCTAAAGATGATATCCGAAACTGCCGTGAAACTATTTCGCTTGCGAATACGCATGATGCCATTCGTCGGCGGAACGCTTTTCGAGTGGAACACCAAGACGTGTCAACTCGTTCGTGCGAACAATTACTTAATCTTCAACGTGTGAGCGACCTATTTAGTAAAAAGCTTAAAATGGTTTGTTTAATAACAATAAAATCAATCATTAAATTAAATTCATTTTCAGACTCTACTCAAGTATCGCTGGTGGATCTACCTACTGCATTCTACACATTCTCCGTCTCTATCTTAAGATATCCGACGAAGAAAACCAGGAAATAACCCTCGATGAATTTGCGTCAAGAATGATAGCAATCGGGCAAATGCTGCTGATAATATGTTGCACATTTTTAAACCTGGTAATGTTTCTCAACCTGGATGACTTCATTTTCCACACAAACCAACTCATTTCCTACAACAACCAAATTCTGGCAATGCTCCAAGAAAAGAATATCGAATTGGACAAGTCCCACAAAAAGCTGATGCGTCTGGTAGATCTGATCTTCTACGTAAATTTTGTGGTCTCAACTCTCCTCCCGTTAGGTATAGCAGCCTCACTACTCCATCCAATTGAGCCGTCCAACGTTCTCGCTCGAGAATGGTTTGAAATAAACTTACAAGCCCGTCCATCCACCATCCCATTCTTCATATTTATTGCTTTGGGATTGAGTGGCTGTGGAAATGCAATCACAACGCTCAACATGCACTTCACATTCTACTTTGTGATTGCATATGCAGGACTAGGCGACATCACACCAGACAGCATCGATCGAGACATGGGACTACGCCACTCTATTCAAACAAGATTCTACGGAGTTTTGGAGGACAAAGAAGTGGTCACCTACTATCGAGTTCAGCAAATGCTGAATGTTCTCAACAACAAAATATACGGCTCTATTCTGGTTTCGTATCATCACGTGGCCTGTATGGCGACTGCGGCCATCCTCCTCTGCTTCGCGATTCGGTTTCAGACAATCATCTGGAATGGTGGGGTAGTAGCGATGGTTGTGGTCTTTGGCTCGATGGCAGCCCCGTTGGTACTCATGCATACGCAGGCAATGATGGGCGGCAAACTGGCGGATTGCTCTGATGAATTCGCGGAGCGATCGGGAAAGCTGCTGAGTCGGAAAACTATGATGGCCAAGTTTGCTATAAGCTGTGACACCTATTACATTCAGGTGGCGTACCCATTCTACATTGTGGATAAGGAGTTTTTTCTCCTGTTTTGCGCCCAAGTTGTGGACTATGCTATTACATTGATGTTGTGGGAACTATAAAAATCAATTCAATGTTCACCTTGTAAAATTTAAATCTGATTGCTATACTTTTAAAACTTACAAATAAATAAATATATAATAGGTACATACATGCATGCATTTGATACACAGATTTTAAAATACCTTTTAAATTTAGGAACAAAGATAATTTATTAAGTGTTAAAATTTAAAATATTCAGAATTTTTAATTACTTGATTTCGACTCAATTGGGCTAAGATATGTAAATATGTTATTGCTATTATAAATCGTAAAATAAATTTAGATGTTGGAATTTTGTACTAAACATATTTCGTTAAAAGCTCAATGTGTAAGTTTATTTCTGCTTATCAAAGGTTCAAGGTTCATTCGGATGATTAGTGAATATCCTGATAAATTTTGAGACTGTTCTTAATTTAAAAAACCTATTTGAAAGTGATTGTATTCGTAGATGAAGCATTGCTTGCTATTAACACATATTATACATATGAGACATAGTACAGGCTATGTCAATTCCTCTTTATAAAATACTAACAGAAGCAGTTAACATAGAAGAGCTAATTGATTCTTGCATGAAAAACAAAGCACGTACAATATGTATACACCCAGTGACACCATTCCAATAAAATACAGTTACAAAACAGAGTTTTTCCATAAATAACTCTCATAACCTTTCAGTACAACAATAGCGAAACTGTTGTATCAATCACCGAGTCCACAAACTCAATTCCAGAGTCCCTCTCGAAGTGCTTGTAACCCCCTTGAAGAAGTTTGAGGGGTGGACAGGCTTTTTCAAACTTTCTAAACCATTTGAGTTCTCGAACTGAAATACCAGCATGTCTGAGCTTTTTCCCAGCTAAAAGAATTTTCCATTCTTCCTTTGTTTCCCTTGAAGTGAGATAGGTAGATGCAAGCATGGTATGCAAATGAAACAGATTTCTCGTCCCCGTCAACATCATGTAAAAGCAGGTTGCCCAAGCTCCTGGAGAAATGACACCGTATAGTTTGAAAGCCCCAAAGTTTGTTGCACTCTGGTTGATAAAAGCTGCAAAGAGAAGATCATAAGTAGGAGAGGCAAAGCATTCGTTGTGTTGAATAACAAGAAGTTGAAGCTCTCTGTAAGCCCTTGCAGCTTGTTTGATAGATTCCAAGTTTTCCAATTCCGTGTTTAGTTGGGCTACCCAGAAGGTTGGAAAGTAGGTGGTGAATTGCATCATCACAATCATGGCAATGTTTGTAGTCCAAGTGAAGCACATAATGTAAGCTTCCACAATGGAGAAACATGTGCCAACCAGAATTGACGACGAGGCCAATTCAATGGAGCTTGAAAGGAAGGTCGGAAGTTGTGGGAGTTGTGTTCAGGTTGAGAAAGAAAATGCTGATAGTCCACATCAATACCAGAATAATCCCGTTATCCATTGAAGCATGAACAGGATCCTCCTCTCCAAGTGGATTGTTATAACTTGGAAACTGAAACTTACCTGCAATCAACGTTAATGAAACAATGCTGTAAAAAAATTTAATTTTTGTGTTTAAAATTTTGCTTACTTTCATTGGTTTTTGTGAGTGAAATGCAACGCCGAAATAAAGACTGAAAACTTTCTCTGTATTTCCACAAATAAAAGTTGTGACTGAGACAGGCTGCATGGCCGGAAAGGAGCATGACCAGAAAAACAACGTGCCACAAATTACCAACCCGCAGCAGGGAACGCAAAATAGATGCCAGATATATTGATTTTTGAGCCACAAGAAAGTTATTTAAGAACCAAAGATAGTGAAGTCTTTTGTAGAGAACTTCAAATCCCGAAAATGTTTTCAAAATTGGGTTCCATTCGCACGGAAAAAATGCGATGAAGTTTGCAGTGGAGAAGTAAAAGTTAAATACTTTGAACGTCTTTTCACAAAACATATTGCATTGGGTTTCAGTAAACTAAACTTACGTGCTCCGTTCCGTAAGTTTCGTTTTCACTCTAGCTGTAACAGAAATTAAGCAGACAGATTTTTAGCGACTGAAAAACAAAGTGTCACATTTGGTTTGTTCGCTTATCCAGCAACATGGTTTTGTGTTACTTTATTTAAAGGAACATGAAACATTTTGTGTGAAACTCCAAGCCACTCATGAAAAATTACGTCTTGATTTGACCAAACAACAACAACTAAACCAACACTCTGGTGAAAACATGGAAATGGAAAAATACTTTTAAAAAATGCGTGGTCTGTTTTGTTCCAAAATGAGAGCTTAGGTTGTCAAACGCGTTAACTAGCACTTGAAATCGTTGCGTGTTCATAATGTTTTTGTTTTCTAATAACATTTTCCGTCGTAAAATCCATGCTGTCGAAAAATACGGTGTTGAGCCTTCTTTTTCAATAAATTTTGCAAAGAAATCTAGAGAGCAAGCAGAGTTATGTTGGACTTCCGCTTACGTAATGCTAAAGACTATTTGGCAGTTAAAATCCATATCTACACGCGAAAATCTTCAGTAGCCCTAATACTAATTTTGTTTCTAAATGCCCAAAGTATTGCCAACATTAAAACAAAAAATGAAATATTGTTATGAAATCAATACAGACAGCTAGGACCACAAGTCGCTATAGCTCGACAAAGTCGGGCTATAGGTCGACCGTTTTTGGTCGACCTATAGGGGTACCATGTAAGGCTATAGCTCGGCCGGTAAAGCTATTGGTCGACCTGGTCGACCTATAGCCCGACCACAAAATATCCACTCCAGGCTCCAGAGGGCGTTTTCTGTAATGCTAAATACATGGGAAAATTGTAATTTTGATTTAATTTAATGACTGTGAAGTCGTTTGACGGTCAGGTGTGTACCATCCAATGCAGTTTTTTTTGTTGGTTCTGACTGTGTTTTTGGTTTTTCGAAATATTTAGAACCGTAAAAACCTGACTGCCTTTTTGGTCGGTCACCCTATAGCCCGACCGTCTCGGGATTTTGCCATACCCTCCCATGTTAAACCGGTCACCCTATAGCCCGACCACGACGGTCGCCCTATAGCTCGACATTGTCGAGCTATAGCGACTTGTGGTCCTAGCTGACAGATACACTGAAACATTGCCAAATGTAATTTCCATTAGAAATTGAAAAGTGCTAGGAAGCTAGTGTAGTTGGAAAATTGAAAGTAAAATCTCTCTTCTCGTTTCACAAATCATGTTATTAGAGTTTCAGCAGATGAAAGTATGGAATTAGAAAATATGGATTCAAAAAATAGTTGGCAAAATCAAATAGGTTCCAATAGATATTGTCTCTGCACTGGTTTATTAAGCTGAAAATTAAACAGTTTCAGACTAAAAATGACTGGTAAAAATGACTGGTCTTCCTTCGTGAATAATTGCATCCTTAAGTTGACACAGCAGCCAAACCACCACTGTTCCTCGTAAAATCCAGGAAACTGTAACTTACCTATTAGAATTTAAACCTAGAAAATTTAAGATTAGTTATGTTTGCTTGGACAGGCCGCATTGTCAAAGATGTAAAGTGTCATATTTTTATTGATTTATGGTGTTCTCTACTGGAATAATCTAATAGCTGCTTTTGAAGAAGCAGCTATGAATTAAAAATGGTTATGGTTCGTATTCCACACAGATTTCCTTTTTTATGCATACTTGTATTACGGGAAAAATAAAACCTGTTAAAAACTTCCAATAAATTTGTACAGATACTGTCAGTATTTTAAACACGAAGTACATATTTTTTATCCCATTGTTGTCAATTTTTCAACTATACAAACATTGTGTTCGTGAACTCTCATGAACCTGCGTTAAAATATGTATTTGTGTAGACTAAGATCTTCATGATGATGATTATGTGTCTTCAGTTTTTCCCTTGATATTCTTGTCTTAAGGTTAGGATGCGTAAGAATGTCAAATGTTTCAATTAGACTCACTTATAATATTATGTATATCAGACTACGGGCCAAAAAGGTCTCTTGTTTC
>JAQGAP010002272.1:0-15723 GCA_034697805.1 Orchesella bifasciata | reverse complement strand
AAATTAACAGTGAAAGTAGTAAATCTGCAATTCAACACAGCAGTCCGAATATAAGCAGTTACTTCCAATATTATTTCCGGTATTGATTCTCACCTGACCCCACCCCACCTGAGGTGGAGGGTATGAGCCATAGTAATTGTGGATCAATCACTAGCCTAATCATATACCGTTTTCATGGAGCTCAATTCACCGAGTTGTCAAGACTGCCAAGATATGGTATTCTTCATTCTTCCACTATCCGAAGGAGTTCCAGCTTGTCCAAAGGGCAGTTTACAAAAGTAAATTTCTACGTTTGACATTTTGCGTACAATATACAACGCAACAATCTACTTGTCATTTTGTTGGTGTGCCACTCGGACTTTGATTTATTCATTATTTTTAAAAGTATTCGATTATGTCAATCATTTAAATGGAAAGATACAAACTAGCACTTCCGTTACTACTATTATTATCAACATGCGACGTTCCAAGCGTGGACTGTTTCTGCCAAAAGTTTCCATTCGGACACATGTGCCGGAGCATAGATCTGACAGCTTTTTGTCTCCAAGTTTCTCAGATGCTCAAGATAATAGAAAATCGAAGACCAGAAAGGATTTATGGACAGTTTGAGAAGATTTTCGAAAAGTTGGCCGATGAACCCACAAATGGAAAGGAGCCGTTTGTTTACTTTGGTGGTTACAAGCAATCTCCCACAACTCGACCGTGTATTACGCCGAGATGTAGTCCTACACCAGGTGCGACGCCAGCTGCCACTCCAACTCCATGTGATCCAGCTCCTCCGTGTGATGTTCCGAAGGGGCAACATCCAGAAGGTTTTGAGTATCCACCTACGGCCCCAAACCCCCCATCAACAGCAGTTAACCCATGTATTAAAAACGATTGCTATTGCTGCCACAAACCTCCAACGGGAAAACATTGGTCCGGTACCATTTGGACCCTTAATGATGGATGTGAACTGAAATACATCAAAGCTCCAGTGTACATGGGACTTCCCCTGAATACGGATCCTCCAGTGACAGCTCCTGGAAATCCAATATTTAAATTTGGATCCAACATAGCTGGGGCTGAAAAAAATCCGTATCAAATAGGTATAACAGAAATAACAGTGGGTGGTGTCAGGCTTCATAACTGGCTCCACATCAGCATCACTCACAATGGCAACGCTCCTACCTTGGCTGATCCAGCGCTGAAATTAGGACAACAAGGGGAAATAAAAATGGCATTTATCATTGCACATGACGCTGAGGGATTTCCTGTTGGAGAATTCGTCAACAGCGTCAAATGTGGAGACTGTGGGGGGAGGTGTAAGGGTAATGTGCCGTCTAAACCAACTGACCCTTGGTGTCATCAAGGAACTCCTAATGACCATATGCCCTGCATGTTTGATAGCAAACGAGTGGTGACGGTAGGTTTTTGGTGTCATGTATTGTTTGGAGGAAGCTCAGTAGACAGAAATATCTTTACAAATACATTTAATCGAAACTATATGACTTTTAGAACACTGGAATGATGATGATTTTTGCAAAAGCTGAAGGCTTACAGTCTATTCACACTTCTTGGCACTTTGCACAATCCAGGAGCCCAAATAACTTCATCACTGAGATTCATTTCAAGTATGTCATGTCATGTTGAAAATGGAAATTATTTTGTTTTATTAGTTTTTACAGTTTAAGCTGAGGGACTATTTGTAATTTTATTGTTTTCACTGTTCAGGGCCCTTATAATTGATGACTTTACAAGCTTAACCATGTACGGTGTTGGTGGACCATCTACAGATCTGAATGCTCGGTTGAGCGCCATGTCTGAAAGGCGAATACCAAAAACTGGAGTTTTCGGCTGGAACCCCATTTACCCTATTCTACACCCAACGACGGAAACTGTTGGAGCATGGGATCATTTTCGGGAGGATGTTTCAGGTGAAATTGACTGTCATGCGGATTTACCTGCAAAGTACTATACGATGGAGCCATACCCAGATTCCGGAGATAAAATCAAACCAATCATAAAAAAGGACTCGACGGCTGGAGCAACTCCTCCAGCTACACCTACAGATCCAGAACCGTTCGATCGCTTTCCCGGAGATGATAGAGAGAAGCAACACTGCTACCGATTAAGAATAGACAAGGCTCCGTTTGTACTAAAGCCGCCTGTTCCAAAGACGGAAACTATTGAGTTTTGTGAGTGAATTCATTTACCAATGTTTAAAACATATTGCAGTGTTCCATACATATTGTTCGGAAACACTTTTTTTTTCAGGTGAGGCTCCGCCTGGAGGAGGACCTGTACCTTCTTTTATTCCGCCGAAATGTGGAGGCTTTGGAAGAGGAAGTGCGGAAGCATTTTTTCATGATGGATACGGTATAATCTATAATGAGGCACATGATCTAGAGCAAACTTACCCTTGGACACTCTTCGGGGCTCGCACAGAAGCGTATGTAATTCGAGGTACTAATGTTCACAATGAATAATTGTTAGCTTTGTAAATCAAAGAATTTTAGTATATTGGTGTATATCTAGTTCATTATTCTTTCTCATGGAAATTTAGACGGAGCAGTGGATCCAACCAATTGGAAGGTTTGGAACATGAACCCTATCGCAAAGTTGTACTGGGGTACTGAGCCAAAAAACGATGAAAATGAGATTGACTACTCTGAGTGTGAGACACAGTCAAAACAGAGATATGGGCGACCTCACAAGTACGTTTACGCCGAATCTACAGCGTCCTACGATATAAAAGGGATATATGGCTTGAGATGTTCTGATGGGTCAGGAAGAAGAGTCCTGAATATCCCCGGACCGCACACTGATTGGCCTAACACTCTGGCACAATTGTGGAAACTGCCTCCTGTCACTGGTGCAAGCTATTATGATGATCGATGCTACTGCCCAAGAATCCCACCAACTCCAGACCCAAGATACATTGCTCCACCAATTACTCAAGTAAGGTTAAAGTCAAATCAGGGACGGACAAACACATGAAAAGACTGGTGTTTTACATTCATTTGCTTTGTTTTAAGATTCAAGGTCGCCGACAGCACGCTTACCAAATGATCATTGCGTGGAATTGCATGGTACCATTCGGATTCTTCGTGAGCCGTTACTACAAGGAAACTTACTCCAAAGTATTCTTTCTTCAGGAATATTGGTGGTACACCATTCACGTGTTGTGTATGTGTTCCGCTGCCACGTTCACATTTGGGGGGATCTACGTGATGGAACTGAAACGAATAAGACCAATCAACTGGGACGATCCTCAAATAGCAACGCATGTTATCTTGGGTTCTATTGTAATCTTTCTCTTCTTTGTTCAAGTATTTACAGGATTTTTTCGCGTTCGGGAACTAAAAAGTCGGATTGTTAACATTTTTACACATTGGTTTCTCGGAGTACTTGAATACATTTTGGCTGGTATGTACAATAATACGTTAAAAATGATATGTCTGAATCCGATCGTAATGAAATTTTGTTTTTTACACACCAGTGGCATGCATGATAAACTCAGCATTTATCCTATTGGCCAGCATGACTTGTTCCGGATTTGTTGCTTTAATCTTCCTATTAATATTTCAAGTCTTGTTCTACGCAAGCATGGAGGTAATAACTAATTTTTATCATTTTAAAGTTAGTGATCAATTTCGTCTTGTTTTAAATGTATATAATAATTTTAAATTGGGTTTCTTGGTAAAGATCCACATGCGAAATGTTGATAAGTTGCTAAAATTAAGCCCACCACGTAGCTATCTTCCACCACCTATAATGCGATTGTTTCACAAGGATGCTCCGGTAAAATCTTAACGTTAAATTGCAAATTGTAATAAGGACCGGCTGACGGCAATAACGACTACAATTTTTGTTTTCAGGACGCAAAATTTCGAATCTACGTTCTCATTGCGTACGCCCTTCTATGCACGATAACAACAATGATTCAATACGTTACAATGGAATCAAATAAACGCGGAGAAAGTTGTTTTCAGCCTAAAGAATCCCGTTAACATTAAAACTACATACAATCAGTTAGAAAAAATGTAAATGAAAATGCTATCTACCAGTACTGTAAAAATGAGTATAATTTAGCCACGTATAAAATATGAATGTTAATTAGGTAGAACTAATTAATTACTAATTAAATGTTATAATATATATTTACATAAAGTCGAACTGTTCAATGTCATTGTTAAATTTGGAAATGCTATGTAATATTCAGCTTACACTAAATAAAGTATATAATCCATTTGTATTGTAATTTTTGCGTTTTGAGGTAAGGATTCATCGTAATGACTTCATAAAAATGCATAGCGTCTTGTTCTTGTTATAGAAACATTAATATGCAATGCATCAATCATCCCTAAATGCATAAACTAAATTGGGAGATGGGATATTACATATTACGTGATATTACTCAAGTGGTGAAAGCAGCGAAAGCACCGTAAAAGTGAAAGCATCAACCGACTTTGAGTGAAAGTATCAAAACGAAACACTGTAATAATGGACAAAAAATCACCGGCAAACAGTAGGAAAGGCCATCGAAAGACGGTTGATGGCAACAGGAGAAAAACAAAACGGAAAATTGCTGATGTCTCAAAAAATTGGCGAGATTACAGACATTTGCATAAACAATCCAGACACAAGAAGCTTCCTGGAGATTTAGGTGCAAAAGTTTCAGACCATTACCACTCCTACAAAAGACCCGTTGAAAGGTTGCTGAAAAGGGTAAGGCAAACCTTGGATTGCATTGTGGAATTCTTTCGTTATGCCGGAGATGAAGGTAGATCGTATAACATTTTTAATTCATAAGGATTGCTTTTGATAGTTGAAACAAGAACGACCTGATGTCATCCCTCCACATGCCAATATCCATAGACATCGTACAAGACGTCCTTCATTTATAGGTGGCAGAGGTGTAGAAAAAGAAATCCAGCTCATTCAAAAAACTCTTCAAAAACATGGCAAAAAAGTTCAGCCAAAAGGTACTAAATGAAAATCGATTTGAACTACGAAACTACGAAAAGTTTTTAATCCACACACGGAGATTTGGTTTAAATACTACAATAACTGTTGCATTGCCTTACAGTTGGCTGGGAATATAACAAACGTCAGAAGCGACTGCTGCTAGGATTCAGACACAGAAAGTTAGAGAAAGGGTTTCGTTACTTTGAGCCAGTCAAAGAGTTTTTTCCACGTCATTTAAAGCCCAGTCGACCCTTTCCTGATGTTATTTTCTTCGTCCTCAACGTCATCATATTTCTAACTACGGGCATATATTACGGATCAAGCGCTGGGTTAAAGGCCCTTACGATTTACCTCGAAGATGTCTACGAGTACCAGCAGTTCAAGGCTGGCAAAAATCTCACGGACCATATGGGACACATATTTTGGAGGAACGAAGTTCCTTTCGAATATTATGGAGAAATTTACTACAGAAACGTTTTGTTTACCTGTACCATAATTCTAATTGGATTTCTAGGCGTTTACCTTGCTGACCAAATGCTTCATCTAATATACGCCGTAGGAATGCTTATCAGTCTAGGAGTTTCCGGCATTGTTGCCATTTCTGTGAAGAAGGGAGATTACTGCTTTAAGTTTATGCATATAGTCAATCCCCTTCTTCAACTCTTGCTGGATAACTACTACGAAAAAATTGATGCTGTCGATGTAAATGGAAATGCCTTGCAAATGGGTGGAAAAAATGTACAAATACGGACCTATAAAGCTGCAAATTTAATGGACAGACTACAACTGGGCTTGCACTGTTGCGGAAATAAAGGTTATGAAGACTACATTGGTCGGAACGTTAAGATTCCGAGCTCATGCTGTACACCCTTGTGGAATCTCAATCCGTATTGTTCCCAAGTCATCCCATTTGATGAAACCGAATTCAAAGCAAAGTTCACTCAAGTAGAAGCGGAAGTGGGTAGCTGTTATAACCGTTTGGAGACTATTTGTACTAATGGGTACAGAATCATGGGTCCTACTGCCGAGCTTCTTTGTGATTTTCAACTAATACTGTATGCATTCAGTTGTGTTGCATTAATTATGCAGGCGAGACAAATTAGGCAGTTAAAAAGGGTTCCCCATTTACGAATTTCTGCTGGAAGTGTCAGCCAATCTTTACAAGCTTCTGTTGGAAATGAGGCTACTAAAGGGGGAGGTGTGAATGTTTTAGAGAATGCTGGCACATTGACAGAAAAACAGACGGATCATCTCCAGCAATTGCGACGAGAGACTGGGCTTGCTAACCAGGAGGCAGACGATGATGAAAGTAGTTCATCATCGGCAGAAATCCCAGTCCATCTTGTTAATTTCACTGACATGAAAAATCTTCAACAATTTGTTGACACGGAAGATAAATCCCATTTGGAGAAACTTAACGTAGACAAAGCTGTGGAGGGGTTTGCAGGAAGGTTCAATATTGTGGCTAACAAAACTCTGCAAACCTATGTGTCAGGAATATTTAGTACAACTTTTCAAAATGGTACGTCCCTGATTTCTTGATGTAGTTCATTTTCATATTCTACTATTATTAATTTAATGTAGCAACTATTGAATATTGAATTTTTAACTGTTAACAGAAACTAATGCAGCCTTGGAGGCAATCAATCAAACTCTAGAGAGGCAGTTTGCCCAACACACGACTGAATATGACTGGCGCAAGCTTTTAACGAAACCTAAAAAGCGAGAACGCTTTAAGCAAGGGTATTCAGATACTACAGGGAGAGGTTTTAAGCCAACAGTAGTTGTAAAGCGTGTTCGAGGTCCAAAACCAAAGCCACTGACGACGAGTGCGGCCACAGATAATACTCAAAATGACGAAAAAAACCTTCCAACATAGTTAATATTTTACGGTATATAATTTACGATTGATTTAATAATTTTATCGACAAGTAAATTTTGGAAATTTTACTACACGTAACGAACTCACGCTTGTATATGTACATTTTACAAGTTTTCTTCTTCTTGAACTTGCGCTTCAAAAATGAATTGCAATATTTTTCTATCAATCTACTTTGTCGACACTCTTGTGTTTCTATTCCAATGAAAGTTAAGTCCGTAAGATTTTGGTTTCATAACCTTTTCGACGGGCTCCTCAACGAACCATGGCCAGCCATTTTTCTCGCAAAAAGCAACCGCTTCTTCTTTTTCAGCAAAATCAACGTTCAAGTTGGAAAGTGGGTCACCTCTATAGAATTGGAAATTAAACGGTGGTCAGAATACTTAGTAGCTAAACACCGTGCGTTACAGACAGATATCATTTCATTGTAATGCTGAAGTTCTGATAAACTTACGATGATGACCAGCCCATCAAAGGGTTTTCCCATCTTTCCCTGGTTTCGAATTCCATCCTCCATCGACCAATATTAGCTGTTCCTGACTGCATTGCATTTTTCGCAGGCTTAAAAATTCTTACTCGCCTTGTTCTTGTGTGTTCTTCCGGTACTCCACTAATAGTCGTTATATCAAGCTGAAACAAGTTTTACGCAATTTAAAAATCAATAAGATTCATCATTAAACAAACCCTTATACAAAATTCAAATAATTATTGATTAGAATTATCAGTAACCTACCGGAACATCGATTTGTATATTTTCCTGCATTTTTAACCGTCTTTCCACCTCCTCCTTCGTTTCAAATATCTTTTTCGGCTCCTTTCCTGGTGCTTCCTTTACAGACAGTGCTTTTTCCACATCTTTTGGACGTAATTGCTGGGCCGTTACCGATAGACAACGCCTACAAATAAATAAAAGAATATAGTCTTAAATACATATCGTATGGTGCTGTTACTTCCTCATGCATTCCCGAACAATTCACCCCTTGGAAATAGACCATTTTAAATGCACTATTTAAGCACTTACTGCTGAAGGAATATTCCCCTAAATACACCATAACTCTGACGCATTAATTGCCTCTGCGCAGCCATATTTTAACTGCTCTACGAGCCCCACCAAGTAAAATTTTAGCTACAAATTAATTTTGGAGTTATCCGAGTTCAGTACACAATCACAACTCAGAATGTGGAGCAAATGTGTTTTCCAAAACAACTTTTTCTCACAGGTCTTCAATCTTCCCACTGTGTCTCAGCTGCCGCTTGCCGATGCTTACAGCTGATGCTTCGTCTAAATGCACTCTGCTTTGTTCATCCATTCCCTTTTCATGCATAGGCGTATTTTAGCATTAGTAAAATGCTGAAAATGGAACGAACGGAAATTAATTTAATTTATGTACTGCGTAGGTAAAGTACGATCATTTCTCTTGTAATATTCAGTGAGTGAAAGTATGCATACAAATGATTGCCACAAGCAAGTCTCATTCTTGTGGGCATTCTGCAAATTACAACTACCGCAAGTTCTGACTACTGACTATTTATTTATATTGATTCAACCGGCATATTATTAGGGACGGCTAAAACCAAAGTTGTCAACAACTCTGCGGTTTAAGGCCACTATAATATCAAGTAACTCCAGTTGCTGCGTAGTATGGTTATTACCAATTATAAATTGTGGAAATTGCATGATTGATTACATAATGTTCAGCATATTGGAACAGTCGAAGATTCATGTTAGCATTCCATTAAGAAAAGTAAATGTAATATTTCTGACCTTTAAATTAATATAACATGAGTTTTTGTTTCAAAACTCAATTGGCAATCATAATAATAGTAGTAGTAGTAGTAGTAGTACTATTCATACAAGTGCCTTGTATGCTTTTTCCACTTCCATCCAATTATAATAGGATGTTTGACAACACACTGAGCACACATATAAAACTACTGCATGTTATGTATCACACAATCAGTCTGTGTAACACATTCCGTATGTGTTCGTGTTGCACAGTGCATACACAACAATTTAATGCGATTGGTAAAAAGTATGCATAGTTTATTCAATGTCAAGGTCATCAAAGTTTTTCGCAGCTTCTTCCAAGTTTATAGTTGCAGTTTCTCTAGTCTCTGATTGCCGTCATTGGAATTGGAATATTTATGTATGCAAAGTGAAAGTTGTGTTGGTCATGTTCATTTTGAATGTAAAGTTCTAGTAAAAAATGCAGATGACGTGCCCAAAAAACGTATGTTACTAGAATACAGAACGTTATCATCATAAATTCATCTCACAAACAAATTATTTTTATGTCAGAGGAATGTGCTGGAGAATGTTCATTTCATTACCATACACATTGATAAGCTGAGAGTATTCACCTGGACTCAAATAAATTATACTAACAACACCTAATGATGATGATAGTTTTGGCCAAACATCATTAATTTTGGAATATAGCTTGTGTTGTTTTTGTCGGAACCAACAAATGAACAAATACATTAACCTGCGATGTGGTTGGGGGCTAGTGGGCTAACCTTACTCTATGTTAGCGAACTTGGTTGTCTGACAACGCTGACTTTACTTAAACTGGCAAGAAATGGTTTGGCTGGCGCTGGTATGCATAATGTTATGCATAAACCCATTATGTATGTGGTATGCATGTATTAACGTAGTATAAAACGCAAGTCATTAGCAAAATACTTTTTTGGGTGCGGAAAAGGCTGATGGCCGTGATCAAGGTAAAAAACACAAGTTTTAGTTTCCATTAGTAGTGCTATCGCTATCATTACTTAACACATATACCTACATACATATTCAAAAATGTTACATATAAGCATGCATTCTCAATCTTCATCCTCAAAACATGAATAATGTAACTCTTTCTCTCGTTGGTTGGATTTGATGCAAAAATACAATGAAACCGAGTTAATGGATGGTATGTATGTATCAGATCATACGATCACATCATTATCACAGATTTTCATGGATATAATATAGGTATCCTACAACACAACCATGTAATTTTGCGCCAAACAACATTTTGGCAGCCACTACAACGCTCGTAGATCGTCATTAAACTTGAATACATGTCTGACGATGAGTCTTTCTCTCCTATTGTATAACTTTCGTTTACTTTTTTTTGTAGCAGTCTGGAAAAGAATACACGGGATTGTGATTAACAATAAGGGCTTTGGAAGTTTGGGCTTGGACTATAGTATATCCTAAATTACGAAAAAACGTATGCATCAGCCATCAGCACAGACTAAAAAATAAGCATGTTCGAGAAAAACAATATATGCACGTATATTATTGTTACATCATCAAGAGTTGCTTGTTCAGAGTTGATTAAACTTATTACATCTTATAAACCAGTACATTGTAGTCATACTCAATATTTTACTAGTTCCAGAAGTTCCAGAGGGAAACGTACTTGCTTACCTGACTAACTTTTTTCGGCAAAACATTTTTTGCAGCAAGAATGTGATGAATGTGTCCACTTGACAAAGAAGTTCTTCATATAATTAGAGATTTAAAATGTTGATAAGAATAAGACAAACGTTGAAAAGCTAGAGTAAGCTTGCCTGGCAGTGTGTGTTATACCAACGTTATGCAAATGACAGCCCTTTTTCTCATCGTCACTACTGACAGTCCCAGCATCGAGCTTGTTCCTGGAATATTTTTACTCATAAATCCTACCAAGCCATCCCTTTCCATTTATTCCGCCTTGTCACAACACACATTCCAAAGAAAACGTTCATATAAATATGCTCTCATAAGACAAGAAATTCTAATTTTTCTTCCTCTTGGCATGACAGGTTGTATCTTGTTTTCCTTTCTTTACCTTATGGGTGTGATATTCCACTCTGAAAAAGTAAAGCCGCAAAAACATGGGAAGAGGTGTGGCTCATTGTCTTAAGGTGACAAGAATCGAGGTTGAAGGAATAAAATCGGATTCAGAGAGAACACAGTAGTGACTGACTAAAGTATCATGTCTCCCCAAACATTCGTTTTTGTCATAAGAAGTGTATTTTTACAAGCCAATCATAAATAGCAAGAAACATCATAACCATATCTGTGACTAGTTTCACCCAACAACACAGAAAACGTATATTTGTCTATCGTTAGTAATACTCCCTTCTAGAGTTTCAAAAGGCTTGTGCTTGTCCCAGAAATGTTGAGACTAGGACTAGAGTAGTCAAAAGTCAAAACTAGTCCATAGTTGAAATCCTACCAAAATAACCGTGAAATAGCCATACAGTCATTTGTCATGCCACAAAAGGTTCCGAAACTGTTGGTTAATAAACATTTCTAAGCATAATACCACATTTTCTCACTTTTGTGGCCGATTTCTGACAAGGAGAAAACAACGTAAAAAGACCAGAGCTGAAGAATCTCACGGAAAAATTATGGCAACACAAAAATAGCTCAGTCCAAGAAAAAAAAACAACTACAATAAGCTAAAGTTTAGACAACAAGCGTGCAATTAGTCTCTCTCTCTCAGAATGTCATAAAAGCGAAATGAAAAACTTCCCCGAAACTCAAAGCAAGCACAGCAATCTTTAGCGAATCTTATTACACGCTACCTTGCTCTTATTTCCATATGCTCCGCTCTCAGTTTCCCTACAGCGTTTTTGCCTTCCACTATAATTCTTTAAAAACGTAAATCATATCATCCACTCATCATCATCCACATTAAAGTAAAGCAGAGGTCTAATTTCCCAAATCAAAAGCTCAAATCAACGGATGCGGATTGTGGACATGTGCGGCAACATAATATGGGCAAGCTGGTTTGCTATATAGCAAACAAGTGGAAAATAATATTATGATCATCATGGCATGATGCTTGCCTGCATTCGCAACTCTCTCTCTCTCTGTTTTTCATGGCCAAAGGTGGAATAAAGTGGAGCACCACTATTTTCTCTACTTTTTTCTTCTTCCACGTTACCGTGTGTTTATTTTGATAGTCTCGCTCATATGTGTTTGATGGGTATAGTACAAGTACAAGGATTGAATGAAATATCATATTATTACGGCCTGTGGTTATTCGGATAGATCGGATTGGAGTGAATTCAGAGTTTACTATGAAAATCCGAAGCTATCGCTCGTCAATGATCGTATGCACACTAAAGACCTGCCAGCAAAGAGAATTGCCGAGCGAGTAAAGTCTTTCTCTCTATATGTGATGTGATGAGCATAAGCACATGAGCAACAGCTACACTAGTTGATTACTACATGATATTACAACCAATATAACATTTGATATAAGCATAACCCTTGCACACACATTGGTGTGATTTGCAGACATATAGACACGGCTTTTGTATGTAGTGTGTGCATTTAGAAGGAAGACAGTTGCTAGCTCCATATGCTTATTATGGCATGACTATATTCCTCTAGTTCTGGAATACCCCCGATTTGCCCTTCAAAAACTCTCTGCTGCTCTGCTCCTGCTTTCTTGCTCCTTGCATAGTCCACACGGGCATATATGTACCTTGATGTAGTTTATAAGCTTAAACCATGCATATGAGATGGCTATGCGGTAGGGAGAAAAAACATTGTATATTATAGTGCTAAGCTGTTGATGAGCATGAACAATCTGTCATTGTAGACAAACATATTTAATTCGAGAAAAAAAAGGTTTAAAACGATTGACAACTCAAAAGAAACGTGGAGAGTAGTTGGAAAAGGTGTTTGGAGTGTGTCGGTCATCTTTTACTGTGCACTTTTGCATAAATTTTTGGTTATTTTTGGAGTATAAGAAGTGAAGCACTAGAGATATATATGTGTTCTGGAATGACCTTCTCAGAAAATTGATTCGGTGGATGACAAGCAGTTCACTTGTGGAAAGTAGAACATTTGAATGATTCCTGCTCTATTTACTTGACGGAAGAAATAGAACTGCTTGCAATAAAAAGTGTGGAACGTTTGCGACAGGGTATCAGTATCAGTTAGTTTTATTGTGGTGGTTAAAACAAGAAAAGTTGCTCGTCCACATGCAATACAATAGCAAAAACTATTCATACATTACGTAAGTGCTAAGAGCTGAGTTGTGTAATGAAAACTTGTGCCCACTGGATCAGTGGATCATATCCATAAATTTTATCGTCTCTTGGTGCAATTTAGAGGGATTAGCAAATCCAAAGACATTTTATGCATCCTTCTAAATAGATTATACAATTTGTTGAATGACATTCTGTAGAAAATATTTTACACAGCAATAATGCGGAATCTTGTGCGGAACAGATTAGAAAATTACCTTGACTCATTTCATCATCATCATCATCATCATCGCCATTCTCATCCTCATCCCCAGCAAATCCAAAATCTGTCAAAAGCGAGACAACATGCATGCAAAACAAACATTGCGTAAGTGTGACTGAATGCATAATTTGCTTATGTGATTTATACTAATCTGGACGAATTTGTGCAATATATCAACATGAACATTTAACATCAGATTATGTGAGACGAAATTACAAATAAACTATGTTGCTGCACAATAATAATGAGATAAGAATTCAAACAGCAAATTAACACAGTTACAACTACAACTATAAGCCATGTAAGTACTTAATCTCCTTTTTATGCGAAATTCACAAAACTTCACTCTAAAAATGGAATGGTGCATGAAAAGAAAATATGTGCAAAACATTTTCATTTTACAGATAGCATAGATAATGCATAAAACAGTTTATGCATAAAATATATGTCTTGTCGGGTATGCATGGGCAATTGGGCTTAATCCATATGACTTTATAGGAAGACAGAAATTTGCATTTCCAAGTAGCAGGATACAAGGTAAATTCAAATTAACATTGTTGGTCAGGACACTTTCATAATGATAAAATCGTCAACAGCTTTCAATTTCAATGCCATTGCTGAATGCCAAAACAAACCGTGATTTAGATTGATGGAAGATATATTATTATTCTGACATTAGTGACATACATTCAATTTCCGGACTCAGATGCTACAACGTTTTAGTAACGTATTCATTTAGTTATCAAACTAATTGTGACAATGACAAATCTTTTTGACAAATTGGGCCACAGTCATTTCCTAGAAGATAACGAATTGATAAATTCAGGAATTTCTGAGAATCAATTAGATGTTTGCGATCCCATTTCAGTTTTACGTAAATACAGTTGTTACACACTGATGATAAAATGGATCCGCACCCTTGCCTCCTGACTAATTGGTAGAAATGCTATTTTTGGATGTACACATGATCACATCTAAAAAGCATTCCATACCATACTCCAGCTAAACTGTTAACAATGCAACGCCTTTGAACAAAACACTTATTTTATTTTGAAGGTCAGCCATATCGTCATTTATCAGAATATTACTAGTGTTGATGTAACTTTAAGTAGTACAGGGCAGGTCTTATTGACCGAATTTGAAAACATTATTTATCCAAATTCTTCTCACTCGTTATGAAAGCGTTAAGCCATTCATAATTACAGCAAAGTATGAGCTAATCCACATCCTGGAATTTCGTATCATCGCTATAATCTTGTGTACAAGCCTAACACAATATTAGTATAGTATGTGAAGAAAGCCCTGAAACAGAATATTCGCATCTGAAACTGAAACATTTTAGTGGGCTCATTAAGAGAGATTATCGCATATAATTTCCTTGACGTGTGACTACTATGAGCTAGATTTCTAATGTACATGGTTCATATACTGTGAAGCTTAATTTCTTTCCTAGTAATCAAGCTATAATGTTAGAGATAAAGTTGGAATGATCTATTCCAAAGAAAGCAGCTATTTAAAGTAGATCACTGCGTTTAAAACTTTCCATTACATTTAGTCAGCTATTCTATTCAATGTGCTAATTCCGCAAATATTTAAAAAAAACGATTTATGAGGGACAGATGATGATTCATTTCCAGGACCCATTGAGACCCATTCGACATTCATTTAACCTGCTGTAATCTAGAAATCGTTGTGCAATTATGTTTGGAGTGAAAGTTAAACCTTTTTACAACCATTTATACACGGCATCGGAACGGGAGTGTTATTGCTACACGTAAGTGCACGTTCTCTTTTACGTGCTCACACAATCAAACTTGTAAGAACAATTTTAATTTGGTCCGAAAATACACCTCCACCTAATGACTTCGGGAGAAGTGCCCTACTTTTTCCGTATTCTTTTGATTGATTATGGTTTTGATCTAATGGGAGGTGTTGTTAAAAATGTTACTCAAATCATTATATGCTCTCTGATCAAACAGACCACAGACAGTTTGCGATAATTTATGGAGGTCCACTCTGCTTATGACTATGACACTATACAGATCAAACATAAATCCGTGACGGAGTACGAATTCATTTGTATAAGACATTTCTCAAATTCCCTGTATTTTGTTGAGTGTACTATTTATTATTTTTTTATAAGTACTGGAAAGAAGAGAATGCATAAAGTTTAACTACATTGCAGATGTAGGTATACATACTAGCTTTTATAAGTAGTTTAATTTGATATAAAAAACTTTCATTGGCATACCTTTCTTTTCATCTAACTATAGACTCATGAGCGACACGTCAAATCCGTCAAATCAAGCATCCAGGATAGCTATACCCAAGCAAACAAATTAGTAATCAGCGTTTAGATCAAAAGAACCTATCAAATTCTAGAGAATTCATGTCGTAAACCACACGATACGGTTGACGGCCAACACTATTCCTCGTGCAATTACTACCAATATCAAATTTATTAGGGAGACCTTGTATGAAAAATCCAGTTGCGAAAACTGAAATAAAATCCTAAAGTACAAATTTTGATAACGTCGAACTTTGATCCGATCTAAAATTTGTGAGTTTTTATAGAACACTGATTTGCAAAGATTATAAATTGGCTTGTTTGGTTCATTTTCAAAGGAGGTGGATACCGAATCATGAATCT
>JAQGAP010002271.1:0-15724 GCA_034697805.1 Orchesella bifasciata | reverse complement strand
TTTTTGTTTTAAAAACTACTATGTACGTAACTGTGTAACTTCTCAGGCTCTCAAGGGCGATGTTAGCGGCTATCTCTCCTAGGAATAATATTTAGGCAATGACAAAGCAAAATTAATTAGCAATTCCTACAACCTCTATTTATACGCTTGTGTAGCCTAAAGCCCACAAGCACAAGAACCATCTTACTTGCGGTTTGACACAGATGATCCATGTTAACATGGGATGTAAAATAGCGTAGTCTTGAAAAGTGACAGCACAACTGAAGCATGTAGGCAGAGGCAAAAGACGTGGCTAATTAGTATTTATTTGTCTCTCGAGAACAAGAAGCAGTAACTTTCTCCAAACTAGAATCTGGTGGAACGCTACGTTGCTATTTTATACCATTTCTTAGAAATCTGCCATCATTGAAACCCAAAGATCTATCTGCTTACTAAAGAATTGCAGACTTCAATCAAAGAAATTGTTACGTACTAGCTAATAATACCAATATGATAATTAAAATAGAGATTTCCATATACGCTTCCCTGTGGTATAATTTCCCAATAATATTTCCTACAATTACCAGAGAGTTATAAGGTTTCTTCGACCAGTTCAGCATTTGCTTTCACCGACTGCAGAATATTTCCATTTATTTCAATTTTACTTTTCTCTGTTTGCCTGCTTGAATTATGATGTAATAAATTCTAGGAGAACTTCGATTTTCTACTTGTTCATTTGGTTTTATACATACATACGGGCCTGTTGATTTCCCGTGGGATTCGCTTTTCTCCCTTTTCTTCCGATGTGGTTTTTGTCTTGTACTATCACCTGACAATTTTCCACATTCCTTTATGTTTTTTTGCTTGACATTCACTGCCATAAAATTCATTTTATTGAAATATTTAAAATCGTCCAATTCGTCGTCGTGTCGTCGCGTCAACACTTTCATTGCCACATTCACCTTTTGATACTCGTTATTTGTGTGTAATATCCATTCCGTTACCGTTTTACCATTGCAGTAATAAAATGACATTGAGTCGTAGATATCAAAATTAATTGTAGGTTGGAAATGCTCTGTAGAATTGCGAACTCTAATCCGTCAATTTGTGTTCGAAAAGTCTCCAAAACCGCATACCTTTTCATTTTTCAATAATTGGGAGAAATTATGGAGTGAGTTTGTGCAGATAATAGTTTGCAGAAGATTTTTGATGAATCTGAACCAGTTTTAAAGTGACTCAAACTTTCTTTCTTTGATGTCAACAACTTTTTGCAGCGCACGCTTTCGCGGAACGCTTTCTCTGCATTTTAAGAGTAAAACATTATTGCAGTTGACATTTCTGTGGATTTTGAAAATGCATTTGGCAATAAATAATGCTGACAGCGAACTATTCCTTATGTAAGCATGAAAGTGAAAGCAAACACTATCGTCATTTAAATATTTCTCATCAGGACAAACCTACCTCTTTCCACAGCATATAGGGCGCCTAGAATAACGCACAAGTCGTATTTATAACTTGTGAAAAGTCGTGTTGTTTGCAGTTTCAGTACCATCAAATCAGCATAATCAAAACACAACCGAAGCGATACTTTCTCAGAATAAGTGGGAGTGATCCTATGAAAATGGGTAAAATGCGCAGTTTCATCAAAACCCTTGAGGTAAAACGTGTACTGCTTTCTAAATGAATGGTAAAATAATTAAAATAATTCAATCATCCATAAAAATTACAGGAAAGGCAGTAAGTAAAAATCAGGCAATTTCAATTTTGTATTGGATGAAGCTTGGAAGATTTATAATAGGTTTGGTGAAACACGCTTTGATACAGACCCATCTGAGTATAATAAATTTCCTGTTTGAACAATAGCATCCGTTCCACTAAGTCGGCACATTTCAGTACAACAATGAGAACTATGGGCAGGTGTTTTTCTTTTGATTTTGAAATTGTAAACTTATGTTAAAACAAAAGCAATTGTTCGAAATAGATATGGAAATCTACAACTTTCCCTTGTTGTTGGGTTGTTGTGAGGACAGGTGATTGTTAAATGATTTTTTGTGAAAATGTACGGCTTTTGTGTGTGGATGGATATGGTGTTACAACGGCAGATGCTTTAGGTATATTCTGTGGAGTTGAATACATAAAGAACTTATTTTGCATTGGCTTGACATATATCCCATCACATCATATTGGAAACTGGAAATTTACTGCCACAAAAGTGTTCGAAACTTGTTTTATTCAAACAGTTGCGTTTATGCACTTTTATTTGTTTCAGCAGCAATGGTCTAGCATTCACTCATTCGTTAGTGAAATGCTAAATTCTTGTTGCACTTGTGCCTGCAACAAAAATGTACATCGCATTTGCCACATACTTTGTTTTATTGTATTGTATTGCAGAATTTATTAAAGTGGCAAAAATCATAACATCATCAACCTTGAGGATGCCGTTAAAAGCATTCAAAATTCCTCTGGTAGCATTGGCAGACTTTTTGCACGATACGATGAGCCAATTAAACTGGGGAGTATAGCTATCAAATGTTCACAGTAACAGGATTTAGACGAAGAGATTAGGTCCTCATATCATTTTATGCTATAAAGTAAGCAAAGTAGTACTTATGCCATAGTAGTACTTATGCCATAAGTCTTATGGTATGAAAGTTAGTTTGAAAAGTTTATATTCTGATTTAAAGTGCTCTAAACTTCAGGTAAAGAGTTCAACTTTATGTAACCCAAAACATGTGCACTTTACCAAAAACTTCCCACAATTAATAATCTAAAGGTTTTAAGCGTTGTACCCAAAGCATTTCCATCTTAAAATTACGTTGTTATCTTCATCAAACCAAAATTCTAAGAATTTTTGCGAAGCATTCTTTGTGGACCTAGTTTAGATTGAATCTGAAGTTTAACAGTGAATGTCTAATGGCTCTGAGGCTAGCAAAGTTATAAAAATGTTCTGTCTCCGTGATTAATAAATTTCTATTATATTGTTTTCCAAAGGAAAACGAAAAACAATTACTTTGTTTTATCCAAACCGTGATGCATTAGGCAGGTTCTACACTCCTCTTGATGAAGTAGAGCGTAGGTTTAGAGAGTTAACGCAAGTCCAGTAATTTCAAATGGAGCGGATGCTTATAATATACGACTTCCTTACTTTTTAAAACTACCTCGTCCTACTTTGTTAGTTTGTTATGCAACATGTATTGACAAACATATAACTCTGTTAATGGATGTAAAAATGAATGCAATACTACTGGAAAGTTTTAAAGACTTTAGACTGTGAGTGTCGAGTGTCATTTCCATCGTAACTCTGTACATTAAAAAATAAAATTATTTGACGTGATATTTAGTTTTCAAGTGTGAAAGATCTCAAATTTTGAAGTGAAATTTATGCTTTTAAATCATTTGTTCATTTTGTATAACATTTCAGGAGAAACTGCAGTACCAGATGCTTTCAAATAATGATTATGTCTTCTTATTTATTTTTTGATGAAATATTTTTTTCATATCTGCACAATGTAGCAACGGTAAACCGTTTATTACATCAAAAACTGAAGTTCTAAGGTAGTAGACCAATGCAAGTTCTACTCCATGTGAATTCAAAGAAGCTCCCTCTCAAGTAAAAGTTTGTAGTAATGTAGAATTTACACAGTTGGAGAAAGTTGCTCAAATGCATAGAAGATAGTTTTGCTCATATACTTTACGTGCAACAGTGACATTATGTGTTGTGTTTACCTTTTCAATTAACACGTTCCTCAGTTAGTTTAGGAGTTTGAGCAAACATTAAAAGGATCCATCCTTCTTTGCTTAATATACTTTGTTCTGAAACGGGTAAAACAGCTACACAATGGAAGCAACCGTCTTTGTTTCAGTTTCCTTGCATAAGTTTACATAATATTCTAACCTGGAAGATTTCAACATGTGGGTAAATATTTGCTTAGTTTTAAGCGAGTCTGCATAGTAGATACATATGCTACAAAATATCATTTTACACAATAATTTGTAAGTTAATACTGCCGGGACTGCATCACTTTTCACTTATATCTTCTTTGGAATTTTGACCCATCTCAAATGCATGATATGTGAAATCCAAAGTCATTGAGACAAAGTTGAAAAATGTGTTACCCCTCCACTTTATACCACCTAAGGTTATAATAAATCATGGCACACTACACTACAGCGATGTTATGAGCTCAGAGAACATTTAGGTAGAAAACTGAATTTTCTCCCTTCGTTTTCGAGATCCCATGTTTGTAACTCTTTTTAACAAAGCATTAACAAAAAATTAGTTGTTTTTGTTGCAGTGTTTTGGCAAACTGTGTTCAATATTTGCTCCATATCATTTATATCCCAGTAAAGCATACTTTTAAATAATCTCAAGTCTTTTTGTGAAACTTAAGGTTTTTAAAGTTGAACTGCCTTAGTCGTGGATTGCTGATTAAAATTAATCGTAACAATTGCTAGTTTGAATGATGGGATTTAAGCAAAAATTCATTCAGAAAGATTTAAAGATATTTTGAAAAAAATTGCGAGTTTCTCACTACATAACCAAGAGTCAAACAAATAATCTAAACTTTCTTTGGAAAAGGCCAAAAAACTTCTCACTGATGCATTCGCAATGATCGCAAACCGCTGATCTTTACACAAACTTATTTAAATTTGTTTAAAAACAAGTTCCCTCATTTTAACGTAAGTATTTTACCACAAATGACTCAAATTAATGAGTAAGTCATAATAGCCAACAACGAAGAAATAAAGTCTAAAACAAAGGAGAACTACCACAACATGGAGAAGTCTTCATCAAAGCAAACAACACATCAGACTTTGTTCTACAAGTTCTTTGTATCTCAATTTGTCAAAGGAGAACTGATTGTCAGGCAAAGAACTAACGAGCTATATAAATACGTGTAGTACCATATCATAAAGGAAACTCATGAGTATACCTTGCAGTTTCTCTTTGTAGAAACGCCATAAAAGCAGGTATAACTACCGCATAAAGATACGCATAAACTTTACCATGAATTCGTCAGTTGTGGGAAATCGGATGAATGCCACGACAATGCTGTTAGTATTTCAAACTGCTTATTTCTGGCACAGTGTTGATTCCCTTAAAATAGCTTAAAGGCCCGTTCGTATGATCATAATGAAAACTTATTTGGAGAAATTTGTTTTTTAGGCAAATTTGGAACACAATAAATTGTAACAATTCTTCCAGTTTATTTTTACAACCCTAATATTTACTGACAGCTTGAGTTTTATTTATCGGCGGTTACACTTTAATTTATCCAATCCTGAAATCTTTAGTAGGTCTCCAAGTTACTTATCTTATGCATCATTTGCTACTTATCTTAATTTTCTGGACATGACATTGATTTGAAGATTTTGAGTGAAGTGTTCGCAAATTGTATCACAAACAACAAAACAAGCTTCCGTGATAAATACTGGAAAGATATACTAAATTCATTTTAATCGTATCATTAAGGAACTTATTACGTTAGTTTTTCAAACAAAAGTACTTTCACTTATGCATAAATTTTTATTAAGCTGATTTTGTCATGATAACTGATAGTTCGGTACAGTACATAATTTATAGTATTAAACCTAAATTCTACTTACCTTTGTTTATGTAAGTGGTTCCCGTTAGTTAGCAAACGTCACATAAACGTCAACGTAAATAAGTTAAGGATCAGCAATATAATCTTCACAAACACGTTCACTTCACAATGCACAGGTTGTCTTCGAACAGTTTGTATTTAATTAGTTAAGATGACATTTTTGCACAAATTAAGGATGAATTTAAATTTATAAACATTTGGTGTCGTCTGACGTCGTTTCACATGTGACTTTTCATCCTTAATGCAACATGAACAGAGTAAATTTAATCTCTCTAATTAAATCCAATTGTAGTCAGCGGTCTAAAAACAACAAAAAGCAATAAATGTATATTGTATGCAAACATATCTTGTAAATGATCCTTTAATCAAAAAGCATTTAAGACTTAATAATTCGTTTTTAGGATAATTAAACGATTTCTTTCTATTTCTTTCAACTTGCTGTCTTCAAAATAAATTATTTTAGCTTGAGTTTGTCTCATTTGAGGGTTATATTTATGGAAGAGAAATGTGTATGCGAGTTTGTTCTCGAAGATTCGAAAAAAAGACATCGATTTTCTTACTTCCTTTGTAGCAAGAAAGAACTGAACGAATAATCAGTATTCTCGGTATTCCAGGTGTGTGTAAATACAACGTACACAGTGTACGTTGTACTATTATCGACGTTTTTCACTTAAGCGATAAATTAATAAACCGACAGAAAAAATATTTGCCTCCTGTATGTGGTAATTGATTTAGTTAATATTGATATTTCTTAGTTGAAACATTTCAGATTCTGATATTAATATAGATGAAAAATAAATTATATATATGATGTTGCAGGGAACAACCGTTAGAATGATTCGTAGTAAAACTAAATACTATTTGTATACCAGGTTAGTGTCAAATGAGTACTGTAGTATATAAAGGCATCCAATTATACGAATATATATTTTTGTTTTAACTAATGAAGCACATCTCAACTGGTAGCAGGCCTTCATAGTAACTTGTAAATCGATTCATTTTGTCATTTTCATGGCTCTATTTGCAATTGTGTAATTTGGCAACGACTACAAACAGAAGCGGGCATTTTTGGACTACATTATAGAATGGGCAAAATCAAATATGACACAATACAAATAATATATCCTGTCTGACATTACTAGACACAGGTTGGCTTTGTATTACGGAGAATATCAAACTAAATGAAAGATACTACATCAAATTCAATCAAAGATCAAAGTTTTTGTCAACGTATTATTTAGATGTGACTGCTTGAAAATAATCAAAAAGCAGGTTTTGCCTTATCACCGTGTTCATCAACTAATGAATAACTTTCTGCTTTTCCCGGAACCCTCTGTAAACATTTTACCTGTGGGAAAGCTCATATTATGGCAGGTGTGGTATGTGAAACTTCCGTAACTCAGTGCTATTAATATTTCACCGCTGTGCATAACTAATTCTCATCCAAAAGCATCAATTAAATGGAAAGCGTTGGAAATTTAATAAATATTGTAGT
This sequence comes from Orchesella bifasciata, assembly GCA_034697805.1. NCBI lineage: Eukaryota > Metazoa > Arthropoda > Collembola > Entomobryomorpha > Orchesellidae > Orchesella > Orchesella bifasciata. The sequence continues at coordinate 8,644 of JAQGAP010002271.1, read as the reverse complement.
TTCTCATGAATTTATAACCAAATGAATCTATTGCCACTTGAATTGAAATTTAGATCCAGTTCAGAAGTACGTCTATGATCGTGCAGTTTATCAAGCAAAAGCGGAAACTTGTAATATAATTATTAAAAGCAACGAATGGAAATATTATTAACATGCTAATAATTAGCACATGTGGTTGATTAACTTTGATTGATGAATTTTTTAATCATAAATCAACATTGCGGAGAATGCAACAACCATTTACCAGTTTGATTTTGATGACCAGTTTGCGTTTGAGATTGTGGTAATATTAAAATGATTTTGGAAACCTAAATTTGCATGTTTCAGTCGTGATTGTAGACGGTTGAAACGCTAACCAAAAAATAAAATAATTTCGTTTACGAATAAAAAAACCTTGAGTTTTGAATCGTTAATGACCTGCAAATATTTCAGTATGTAGGCGTTATCTCATTACCAGGCATCAAATTCATGTATAATACTTTTCTTGATTAGATTTTTTCATTTGCAAAAGAAGTGTTATGAATCTACAGAATAAAATTAGGCTATACAGGATTAGTATACAGATTAGCTCTAAATTGTCAAAATCAAAATTTTAATTAGAGTGGCTGTAAAAATTGGACTGAATGGATGATCCTTTTTTTTACATCATAAGGGGGAATGATTGTACGCAGCTTTTCTTCAAGGTAAATAACATGCTTAAACCTTCTATTTGATTTATTAGTCTAACTTTGCTAATTAATTTACGTAATTTCTCTTAGCAATCATATCGCGCACTGGATAAGAAAAATCGAATAGCAAAACAATCAATAATGTGAATATGCTATAAAAGATTCAATTGAAAAATTTTCGTTAAATATTGATTAGCTCTAAAATAAATATTGAATGCCGGAATACCTCACAAGCCAAAAGTCTTGTGGCTATGTAAATTATTTCGTTCCTGAAGTACCATAATTGCAGCTCACGTGTTCAAGAAGCATGACGGCGAGAATCAACTAAACTTAAAAAAGCGGTGACTTGACCAACCTCACAACTAACGCAAAAATGAATGAGAGCCGACTGATACGAAAAATTAGGTTTCGTTGATATTCGTACTTCATGTCTTTGATTATACTTGCTTACAATTCGAGGAATCTTGCTCCTTGTTATGGGTTTTGAAAGGAAGGTAAAGACCGCAAAGAAAGAAAGCAGAAAACGACACTTTCATCAATGGAATATCGTAGCTTTTATGGCATATATATACTTTCCAGTTCCTAGTTCCTGGCCTTCGCTTTGCAGCAGGTTATTATCTGCAATGCTGCTTTTCTATTGTCCATTTAGTATAAAATCCATTTCGTCATCATTTTGATCTTGCCTTAAAAATAAAATGGAAAAGGTGAGTATCGTATTTATGACATTGCTATGTTGTGAAACGGAGTGAATAAATTCTATATTCATCCATATAATAGACATTATTTAACCTTTGACCTTATCAGGAGTCGCGAAATTGCAAAAAACATGGTTTAATTTTAAATGTCTCAAACTAGCAAAGATCAATAGCTGTCTTGGTGAAAGTAAGTACTTATAGTATGTATGCCTGAATATCATGAATTTCCTTTGTGAATAATTTCCGGTTCACCAAGTTTCTGAGCAGTGAGCTCTTTCTTAATAACAATGAGTACAATGAGCAGGATTTCGCTTTTGATGTTGAAATAGGAAACGAATGTTAAAAACAAGAATATTTATTGTAATAGATTTTAAGATATACGTTCCTTTGCCTTCAGATTTCTTTTGAACAAAATGTAGTCTCTACCGTGCCTTGACTATGTATGAATGATGATGTAATTTTAGTGTGCGCCTCGGAAACGTTTTAAAATTTAAAAGGATGTAAGGATCTGCTTTCATTGGTGGCCTTGATTTAAAAAATGGGAATATCTCTAAAATGCCTTGGAAGAATTGTATGCGAGTGGCCTTTTAATAAAAAGAAATGCTTCCTTTCGATTGAAATTCTACAACTGTCTAAACTTTGTTCTTTTAAAGAGACAAGCAATCATTGAGGGTTTTAAATGCGGTTATGAGGACAATTTAATAGTATGTAGCATAAATAAGAATTTGAATCTAGACAAACCGCTAACATCACCAAAGGTATTCTTGCTTTCCAACCCAATACGCTACCGTTACATTAGTAAATCAGCAAACTCGTCAAAAAATGCAGAGGTAAAGTTTTCAACGAATTTGAAAGTTGATGTGTAGCAATGCACCTCGATACTTTGAAATAGTTTCGCAATATATACTATAACGGATGTTATTATTATGAAAGTGAATAGGGTTCGCACATATAAGTAATATCATAATATAGTTTAAAGAAGGTTAATTCCAATAAAAAATAGATTGAAGACCTCTCATCAGAATCATCATAAATATTATAAGGAAACATCCTAGTACCCATACAAGTGAATTTCTCCTTAAATATATTTGTGGTTCCATTAATATTACGTAAAAACAAAGTAATAAATTAAGGATAAGTACAACCACAGGGAGTAATTCCTATAAAGGTGTTGCACATCTTAATGGTGCTGCTTCATCTCATGGCTTGACCGAGATACTCAATGTTTACATATCGTGTGCACTGGCATTGTCTTGAAAAGCGGTGGTAAACGTAGAGACAGCGCCCCTAAAGTAAATAGAAACGAAACCAGACAGCAGAGGATAATTAGACTTTATTGCTGTCTGGAGAACCTCCAGTAGCCTGAGAATCAGAGCCTTTATGAAAAAGAATGGAACGATCCTAAGACGTACGACTAATGTCAAAACATTTACCATTTCAACGGAATGTCTGACAGGGGAATCCATAACACGAAATTTTCCTGCAAACCAAGACAGGGAGCTTTCAAGTTTGCAAGAAAATAAACTTCTCGTTGGTTGAACCTAGTCTTATTAACGCTCGTTGGAGTATTACGTCGATTGTGTGGGTTTATACTTGTACAAAACTGCACTTTTTTGTGCATGGCGAGTGCACAAAAACGTGCAAATTATTAACGGAATTTAATACTGAACAAATTTTTAGAAGGACAACACCACTCAAGAAATATTAAACCTTGAGAGGACTCTGGGATAATTTAAACTGGGAACCGTCTGGCCAACAATATTAAAGCCTTCCAAAACTAAAACGAAAAAAAGTGTCTCCAAGGTAGATAAATAAAGTTACATAAGCTGCACATATATACACTATAGGTTAACGCTAGGTTGCTTCAAAAATTAGTAACGTGACAAGATCTCACCTCGAGTCATTAAAAAGACATTTAAATCAAACTCATTTACTACTAATCTAAAGTCAATAAAATGCTCAATAATCATGGACAAACTTTTGAGTTTCTTGCTCTTTTCTTCAATCGTTCATGCTCTTATTCATTTTATATTGATTGAAGAGTTGCAAAGAGTTTTTTTACTGCTTAATTAAAAATATACGAATGCATGTATGACTTATGTTTTAATGTTGGCCACTGTGTTCATTTTGAAATTACTACCCTGTCATTTTAAATACGGATAGTTAGTATGATAAGCCAGACCAACTGTTATTATACAGTGTAACCTTCCCAAATTTATAATTTACCTTAACATTCGTTTAAGCTTACGATTAGTCAAAAAACTAATTATAATTAGCACATATTTTATGTAAATGAATTATACTTCATATGTAAACTTTAATTGACCCAACAATTTAACCTCAGCCACATATAGTCGGGCTGTTTTGTTCGGTGCTATTGCGAAGTACCCCATGGAATGGAACTTCCATCTCACATTTTGAAGCAATTTCAAAACTGGCAGTACGTGTGTGGATTCAGAGTTTAATACTCAGACGCAATATTTTATGGAAAAGTTTAAACGTTAAACACACTTCGGGAAAGGTAAAAGATTGCTATTCGTTGACAGAACGACATCAAACGTAAATACTTTCAACAACTGTTATATTAAAAAACAAAAACATAGAATGAGTTGGAAAGCCTGAATGGTTACTGCATGTTCATTGTTTTAAAGCGTAATACATTCCATGTTTTTTATAGGATTTTAGAACCAGCTCCCACATCCACATCCCTTAAATGCTTCAGTGAAAGGAAAATAGGACGAAACTTTCACTCTCACCTGCTTCAATCTACACAAGCACGTTCTTTTACTCGGCAACTGTGCTTGGCAGTTTTCCCGAGGCAATTCTATCAAATTATTACATGCTCCGTTACAGTCTGAAAGGATAATTAATCCAAAACAGAAACAATAGCGGTACCGCAGTTTGTTAACACGAACCATCATAATCAACAAAGGAAGTCTCTCCTGCTAGTGTTTACCTGACATCTTAGCACATAAAAATAACTTGTATGAAAGAGTAAAAGACAACTAATCTAATTAAAACTTCCATGAACACGAACATAATCTCAAAGGCTCTTTTCAAAGGTTTGCAAAAGCCTTCACATTTACAGGTAATATGATATACTAAGACCAACCGACGAGACTTTCTCCAAACCATAATTTTCCTATAGAGACAACCTTCTTTCTTCAGTAACATAAAAACGTTCACTATAAGAATAAGAATGTGTGTATGCATTTTATTCGGGATGAGAACTTTCACGCAATCTGACACTACAGGAAGTTGGGAAATTACTCAGCGGAAAACAACCTGGAAATTTGAGAAAAAAACAAGTCCGGCAGGAGTTTTAGGTAGTTCAGCTAAACTACATTTCATGCGTGGTTCTTAAAGTAAATGGTCGTTTCTAATTACAAGTAGCGCTGTATTAGAAGGGTAATAGTTGATCGCTGGCTAGGGTACAAACTTTCGCCTTGTTGGGTTTACAATTTTTTGAAGTCTACTTATCGATATCAACAAGCAGCAGCATTGAAAACAGATTTCTGTTTCATTTTTCCACTTCGTTGCAATCGGATTTCCGAAATCCGATTTTCTATCATAAGCTACTAGAATTGCTCGATATGTTCCTGCTTTGATTTCACACGCTAGTGCCTACAGCTACTTGTTTGCTAGGAGAATCCCTGCTTTCTATTATCGCTCGCTGAATTTATTTTTCATTCAGTAAAATGTCTCTCTTAAAAGGACCTGTCATAATATAATATTACAAATTTAAAAATAAATAACTGGAAGGCTTCTAATTCTCATTCTATTGCGTCAACACGAAGCGACACTGAATTCACCTCTGAATTTCTTGCTGATCGCAATGACATTGTTGCAGTAAAGAATCTATGTAATTCTTTATTTACAATTACACAGGGATTTGAACACAGCAGCTAAACATCATGAAGGCAGTAGCTAGCTTCCATCTCCTGACAATTTCAGTATTTCTGCATCATGCAGTCCGATGTGAATTAATACTGACAGTAGACACGAACCAAGGGACCGTATTCAATTATACGTCCAACAAACCAATTTTTGCAACTGACGTTCATTCTCCCAGCAGAAAGTGGAGACTGAAATTGTTTCTTTTAATGTAACAAACAAACGCTTTTATTTACTTTTCTGCATTATCAAGATTGCTACATCACCTCAGACATGGCACCTAGACCTCCAACCTCATTGATATTCATTCATTTGGCATTTTTGGCCATTGCTCTTCATTCATTTCATTCAAATGAAGTGTAAAGGCCCTTGTCCTCATTCACCACCTCTTCACCGACTCATTGATTCATTCGTCTTTATTCATGAAGCTATTTTCGCATATAAAATTCGTATTAAGTATACTAAACCGATACCGGAAATGAAATTAAACTTAGACTCACGGTGAAAAGACCTAAAAAGAGACAAAAAATGAGTAAATATGTCACCAAATGTATGGTATACAGTACTTATTCTTCATTACAGTTGTAAAAACCAGTGAATGATTATTTGAAGAGCATTCACTCTTCACCAAACCTTCACCTCTTCACGTGAATGAAGCGCTTCGAACGCTTCAAGTGAATGAAGAGAGAGAGAGAACCTTGATTACTGCTGTTATCTTCAGAAAAATGCCAAGGGAAAAGTAATTTTATGCTTTTTTGTTCAGCATTTAAACACAAGTCAATGTCATAAAACACTAAACAGTCTCCAGCTGCGGAATTAAGTGGTGAGCAAAGAGTAAAACGCATTGTACTAAATACGCATTAAGCAACAGGGTCTAATTTGTCAAAACAGTATTTGACTGATCCTTCAGTTTCAAGCATAAGCCAGCAAAAAGGTGGAGTGAATTCGAGAAAAATGTGTTGGCGATTTTTGAGAACTTCTTCACTAATTAATGTGATGTTTTACACTCGCAAATATATGTCGATGGGTGTATATATTTTGTGTAGTATACAGATTCGTCTCTGGCCCCCTACTCATTATATTGGAATGGACAGTACACATAGAAAAATTATAGGAAAATATTAAAACTAAAAGCAATATCAAGTTGTCTGCTTTTACTTGACAACACAAGGGAAACATAAACCAGGTCAAGCATGAGAGAACCAGTCATCGCTTTAGAGTTAAATAACCGTTGACTTGTGTGTAATAGCTTAACTAGACGCTCCATTGTGTCTAAAAAAGGTTGATGCCCAGTTACCTAAATTTTGGCCACTGGTGCGCCTTGCATGAGATATTCTGTGACCTTGCTTTTAAGAAGTAGAGCAGAAGATACTTCGACTAATGGATACTCTGGAAGTTTTATAATCAAGTTTTACAGACACATCGGGTTATATGGAACTGTTGAGTGAAGAGACAAATTGCGTTCAATTATAAGCAGAAGTACAGTATTACTTACAATTCATGAAAAATACGTTTCTGACTCAACTTCGTTAGTTCGCGAAAACTTTAATAGTACGTTCGTCATCAACCTACCGGAACAATTGAATTATGTAGTATGAGTAAAATGAAATCCTCATTTATAGTCGAACTCTGTTCACATTTCGTCTGTTCTTCCACTTTCGGATTTTCAGATTCGTCGGACGATGAAATTCAATGGAGACTTCTATTCTACTTTCTCCGTCCCGAATTTCAGAGAAAGCAAGGTAAATTAAGTTAAGTCCTCTTTGCTCAACAACTCGACAATTGAATGAAAACTACAACTCGGCCCAGTTAAAATATTGTTCATTCATCATTCAATATGTAGTACTGCAGGAGTAACTGTTGACATACTTAATATTTGAGTTTGTACAAGGTGATTATATAGGTTATTCATATTTTTTATTTAATTATCAATAGAGGAATACATTTTTGGAGAGCACGAAAACATAAAAACGAAGCAAGAAAGCCAAGGTTATTCGGGATGGCCGTTTTGCTACAAGAATTTTCTCAAATTTTAAAGTTGAATCTAAATATTAAGGTAGAAACATGTTGAACTATTGTGAATTAGACAATTCACCAGTCAACGAAGTTCTCATGTCCAAAACTGTCGTTTGCAGAAAAGAAAACTATAACAAGCCGAAATCTGAGGGATAAGAAAACTTAGCAAATGATTTGAAGCATTTTTCAGGTTAACGTTGTGAGATGAAAAGACATTTACAGTGCAGTTGTAAAATATTCTTCTAAATCAATTACTAATAAATCTGCAGTAAATATTTCAAATTGGAACGATTGTAGAAATGCCAATTCCAACGCAGAATGTGAACTTATCCACTACAGTATTTGTATAACAGACCAGAGCTTACATGAGATTTTACTATTGATTTATAGCAAAGTTTCCAATTGTTCATTTTGTAGTTCCAGCTTAAAAACAATCTTTTATTGTACGCTTCATGAATCAAGCCTGCCTTGCTTTTTGGATACATTGTCGAATCAATCATTCTCATAGTCACCATCAGAACTAGTTCAGCCTGGAGACATTTGTAACAGGTGCTGTCAGACCTTTTTGTATTTTTTAATCCTCTTATGTAAGCAAAAAATTCCATTATTGAACGCGTCATTTGTCTCCAGGGAACATCTAAAACCCCAAACAAACATTTTCTATCTCGTCCATTTCTCAGTAAAACTTCGGGGGAACGACACACAGTTTTTGATGACGGACAACACTAAATAGAGCAAAAACACAATGGAGTACCAAGACTGGATAACACTATTTCATTCCATCAGGAAATAAATTTCGTTCAATTTTCCTAATTTACTTTATGAGAAATTGATGGTCGAAAATTGAACTAATCCCAGCTAACGTTTTACTGCCATTTTATGACACCAGAGCAAAATACATCGCAGTCTTAGCACACTAAATAGTAGAAACTCGGTCAGAATTCATCTTGAAACGTAAAAACCCAGAAAAAGATCACATTGATCTGCAGTTATGACATCGGGCGGAAGAAATTTGGTAGATGTCTTAGCCAACTGCAAAAACGTTAAGCTCCATTGGATTTTAAACCAGCTTAGGGAATAATAGCCCCAGATGGAATTAAGCTCGTTAGACCCAATTACTACAACTCCGATATTGAAAATCGATTTGTAATGAAGTTGCGTAACATATCCAACATGTCGGGTATTCTGAATATAGGCATAAATGGTTACAATAAAGAAAATTAGGGTTTAGAGGTCTATGCGTCTATGTCTACCCGTATTCACTAAAATTAAGAGGATTAGCTACTTGACCCTTTAATGAGTGTTCTGAATATCAAGAAAAAGTTACGTGCATTAAACGAAGAAATGACGGATCAAGAATATTTCTGATGC
>JAQGAP010002270.1:0-15733 GCA_034697805.1 Orchesella bifasciata | reverse complement strand
TTCTCTAATCTTTAATCTTCTTCTTTAATCAGTTGTTTTACAACATCGGTAACCTCCGGTACAATCGGTTTATTACATTCTAAAATTGGATGGGATTTAGACAAAACTAATTGCTGTTGAAATTTCTTTTCGAAGGACTAAATATGAAACAACATTTCTACGGAGTGAAAAGACTCGTTGCTAAATGTATTTTATTTTTTCTATTCAGAAAGTAAGCCATTGAAGTACAACAATCAGCTTTTTTGGTAACGAATTGATGTTGAAGCTCCTTTCCTAAGCTATCGTGTATAAAATAGGCATATACACTTTACTCCAATATAATCTGAGCTGTTTTTCTTCTAATAAAGATAAAAAATACATTTACCATGCCACGAATGATATAGGTAGGACTTAAGGAAAGGCCATAAGCAAATGAAACGGATTGATAGAACCAGGATTATAGGAATCTTAAAATATTTCAAGTTAAAATAACAGCTATTATAATGATTCTGGAAGAGAAAAGAGAGATTTATGATACTTTCTCACTCCATTTGAAATGCAAATTTTTCAAATTAAGTTAAGCCTACTTATTTTTCAAAGCTTTAAGATAACATCACGAGCTGTCTAATGGATCGAACTTTTCTTTTCACAATCAAAATTCTATGCTAAATACCATTTAATGTGTTTTTCCATTGTAATATCGACGAAGTAAAATTTAAAAATATTCGTACTCAATTCTGTTTAACTGGAAACTACTTAGGTTATATTAATTCATTCTGACGCAACAGAATTAAGAGGATCAGTCTCAATCTTTCCAGAACTTTCGATAGTTCAGCTCGATTTCAATTAAAATGAATACATGTTCGAAATAACATGTTTTGCATTCAAGTTAGCATGTGTATTGTTTCTTATGGACGAAATCTAAAACTGACAGCAAAATTTGGTGAAAGTCCGGCTTGCGAGCTGTTATAAAACATGGACAAATGCAAGACTGCCAAAATATGTTAAATATGTATGCTGTTACCTATATGCGCTTACACGCTCTACGACTTACTAAACTTAAAAGTATTGAGAGAGTTATTTCATGTGTGTTGTATGCACCAAATTAATAACTTAAAAGAATTACCAGCTGCAGAAGATGGAAAATTATCATGACCTGAAATTTTTTGTGAGTTAGTTGCGCTGCAGTATAACATACCGTTTGCCGCCTTGCTTCTATATACACGACATATTTTTGTCTGGTTTCTTTTCGTGCTCAAATATTATCGTCATGTATGATCAGAAAATCATTATGCTAATTTTGTGTCAAAGTAAAAGTGCTACCTAAAAGATTGGTGGTGTTGGTGTTGAGCTCGATGGAGTACGTGCAGCTCGAACTTACACTCACACGCTACCTGTCACATCGCACAATCTATTACCACCACGGCAAGTCCAAATCACGATTCAAATTCTTGCTCCATGAATACGTTTTCCTACCCAACCAACATGAAATTTTTCATAAAATACCTGTTACTGAAATGATGGGGGAAATGTGACGAACAAATATTACAAGCGGCGATAAGAACGTAGCTGGTACAATAGCTGGAAAACTTTCATACAATCTGTATAATATTGAACTAACGTGAAACACAATTGTCTTTGTAATAATGCACATAAGGTTATTTCGCCGTGTGTGAGGCATGGTGTACAAGGTACAAGTAAATTTCTCGTAAATGGAATATGTTTTAAGGAGGAAGTAGCTATACCAATTGCTGCTTCGTAATCCTTTTCTTGTAACTAACCTGTTAGAGTTTGCCCAAGCCAGCTACACGTAGTGGTAGTGAGTTCGTTGTAGAATACAAATGCCTTCATAACATAATGCAGAATGAGCCGGGTAAAGCTGGTAGCATGTTCCAGTCATTTGATACATACCAATCTAGTCACACCGTTAAAGCAATTGGAAACATGCAAGGAATACGTTATGTGAAACAAAGAAAGATAAAAGATTGTGAGAGGCAACACCTTTCGGTGCATCAATTTCTTTCAGAGAAAACACATGCCAATGCATTATACAAACCCAAAAGGCTTTACCGTGAAAGAAAAATGAATCTTGCGACATGACTCCGTGGCGCTTGAACGGTTTTTACTTTTGGGAAGTGAATAAGCAGCTCAATAAGCTTTTCCCTTGCACCTTCTCTCAGCTCAGGTATGGATGGAAGATAATTCGGTTTTCTGTATTATATGATAAAACTACATAATAGGTAGAGGTGCAATATGCTACACTACTACCTGTTCCTCCCTCTCACTGAATAAAAAGGGGAATTTCTTGACACATGAAATGGAAGCTTATTGAACATCTACCCATCTTATATCTGCACACATATATGTATACATATAGGAGTCGTTTCTAAAAATAGGAAGACCAAAAAGTCATCATAATAAACCATGATGTCGTGCGTGTTCCTCCATTGCATTGAAATCTCACAGCTTTCCTCCACACATGCTTATATACTGCTGCGAGTGATGGGAACGTAACCAGCAACAAAACTCACTCGGTACTGGAATGAGTGGGTATTTACCCTCATCAACTGTGAATAAGAGGAATGGATGGATCGAATCGGTCCTTGACAGAAGTCAATATGTCTTCGGAAAGAGGCTCGCCGTACGTAGGATATACACATATAAGCTTTCACAGTCGCTGGAAAGCAAAGGAAAAGAGACGGAAGTAATGCCAGTGGTGGAGAATACAATTACAGAGTAAGGTAAAGCTACTTGGTAATTCTTGCATGCTTTTCTCGGATCGTGAATTGCGTGTCAGGCGAGAATTGACTTGACTTGGTTCTTTTGACAGGCCACTAAGTTTTCCAGGAGCATACGTAGGAGACCACAAGTAGAATCGAGGGTATATATATGCTATTCTCGAACTTACTGTGATATGGATGTGCACCAAAAAATCCTCGTATGCGCTCTCGTACTATTTGTACTTTCACAATTTTCTTATCATGCTACATAAAGTAAATGCAATGTTGTACGAAACGTAAGAATGGAAGCGGATGTAGTTTAAGAGCTCGTGAGCCAAAGCAACGCAAGCTTATAAATGCTGTTTCGGAAATGTGCGTGATAAAAATCTGTGCAGTTCGGGGTACAACACCAAATGTATGTATGAGTTACTAGATACGAATGTACACTCTTACATGCATACATATTCCTCGGAAAAAAATCTCCCACATGATACTTTGAAAACGGCACTTGAACTCTCATTCTTCTCCCAGCACACGCGTGTGAACTACCAATGGCAAGTATTTCAAATCTCAGATGTTATTCTAGATACCGGGTAAATGAATTGACAACTGCATCGAGCAGGAAAAAGGGTCTCCAAATTACTTTTCATTTATTGAAGCAAGGTTACTTATTGGTAGATACAACACGCAGCAGGAATCCAGCAATGAACTACGTACAAACGGCTCTCACAACTATCGTAAAAGTTGTAGCTTTCTTTTACATGTATGTATCATCAATGTTTAGTGGTTTGATGGAGTGGTATTGTATTGTGCGCAAAAGAGTTTTGAGATAAAATATTTGCATACGCCACTATGTTTGAGATTTGGTAATTTCCATAAATCCATAGATTTTTCGATTCAAACCCAGACATCCGGCTCCACAAATCCTAACTTGCTGCGCCAGAAGTGTACACGGGGCCTAGCCACAGACACAGCACGTTGAATGAGCGAAAAGACTCCAGTAAAATATGCTCTTCTGTTCTGGGATAAAATCCTGCAAATACAAGCTCAACGAAAAACGGATGCACATTATGTAAGCAAAACATTTTCTTGTCTCCCTCTTTCTCTCTCTCCATATTCCCTTGCACACACACACAACTTCAAACATGTCCATATATGAACGCACGAAAAGTGAAGGAAGCATTTGGTCTAACCGATTTGCGTCATCTTATAAAAAAGTGCATACAAAAGCCAAGCACAGGGGATAGACCTGGCAGGCCAATGGGCATTATTTATGGTAAAAGCCGAGTCAGAAGTCCATTCATGAATGAACCAGTAAAAATTCAAATTCGGGAATAGAATTTTTCAAAGATTATGAGAAAACTGAGTTCCATTTTGGATATGCTGCATTTAGCGATGTATCTAGATGAAAGAGTACGACGGAAAGAGAACTGAAGATGTACTCAAATCCTACTTTCCCCCGTCTTGCTGATCTGGCCTAAGCAACCGAAACGGAAAAAGACCATTGAGGAAAAGAAAAGCCGTCGTGTGGATATTCACATGCATTCTTTACTTTTACTTTTTAACCCATAGTTATTCACCACCATTTCAACGTAATATGTATACGTCCTTTATGGGAGCTATGCATACAAACTTTCTCCTGAATCCTCTGTGAGATTCTTGTCAGAAAAAATACCCTCGTTTGCTGGTTTCGCTAGGTGGATACAAACACCATATAGATGCAGACGTCAAGGCAAATCGACGGTATCCTAACATGTACGGTTATGATTATGAAATATTTCAGTCCCCTGGATCAGTTGAGGAAAGGGAAAGAGTCGTAGGAATTTACTGATATGAGGAAAATTTAAAAGGCAATGCTATGAATGATAAAGGTATATAGTACTAGGCAAAGAGTAAACACACACAATTTCTTTCTTATAGAGTTTCAGCCACAATTCCATCGTTCGAATTCTTTATACGACAACATCACAAGAGTTGCCACTTTTACTCTTTAGATTTTCTGAACAAAAGAAACAGCAGAACTTTCAACAAATATTTAACATGCATCGTACATAGTATATGTAAATGCAATTTTGGGTTCGGTTTTTTACATTCCTGCTTCAAAGTATGATTACGTAGCAATGCAATAATGTATTCATTTAAACTAAATTACAATATTGGAAGTAAAAACCTAAAACTGTTGGTGGTGATAAAGAATCAGACTTTTTAAAGGATATTTTTTAGGCTAAGTATTCAATAACAACACCGAAACTACAGCACAAACGAAAACCAAACTGTAAATGTTGTAGAGTGTGAGGTACTTTGGTTCGGTACTCCTAAACCATCCATGAATTTTGTCACTTCTCCCAAACAGCGCTATGTTGGTACGTGTGAAATCTTAGTGTCTACCACAACAATAAACCTTTCAATGGAATTCTCCAAAAGTTTATTCAATGGTCGAAGCGAGACTTTCTGTGTAATATTGAAAATTAGAAAATTAATTACAAGAGAGAGAGTATGGTGTAGCAGATGTGAGGTATAGGAAAACTTTGTTCTTCACAATTTTTCACTGCCAAAAACTATCAAGTCACAAGGGAACTATTTAGCTTCCCATAATAGCTTTTACATCATATAATCGTATCGTCAGTACAATTTGCTCAGACTCAAGATCTAAGATTTTTAGAGGAAAGTGTTTCATTGTGATGAAAATTCCAGTAGATCTTGATTCTATACATACGTGATTTTGATTTGGAAAGGGAAAGACTGGTTAAACTTTCGTGATATCCGAATATGCATGTTTGAAGTATATGTACTTATTTCTTGCAATTGTAGTGTGTGTCTAAAAATCGATTTAGAACTGGATTTTCCTAAGAAAGGAAAAAATAATTAGCTTTTCTCCTTTTCATTTCTCCTCATGGCAGTAATAAAACAGTTTTCTAGATGATTGTAAACGCTTGCCTGAAAACAGAAATCGTGTGTAAATCATTGCTAATAGAAAACTTTTCCTTACACTAGTAATGCATGCTATGTTTCTCCTACTGTTGTATTGATGTTGATGTATATGGAAAGATCGCACAATAAGCAGATATTTTGAGTTAAGAGTAGTCACTGAGACCCGAACGAAACTCTACCTATATATGAACTAACAAATCATCTATCATCATATGATTCCTTGGAACAAAACATTACCAATGTATATATGTATAAAGCCTTCATTGCCAACCTGTCAAAGATTGTATTCTTCTGAATACCCTTAAGACCGACCTGCTCGTATGTTTGAATTTCTTTCAAAATACTTTCCATGAAAATTTCAATTTTGAACAGTTTACTATGAACATTTAAGAAATCAAACCAAAGAATAGACCAGCCGTGAAAAGTTAAGTTAACAGTAGGCACGGAAATTGGAATAGACAACTTGCGTCCAATGTGAAAGCTTGCAAGTTTTTCCAAGTAAAACAAAAGTTTGACAGTCAACAGTGCCACTACCACTGCCTATTACTACATCCAGTAGAAGACTGTTTTTTTATTCCCCTTTAATCTTTAATGGAATGATATATAAAACCATTACGCCATTACACAATGCTCTCATGTCGTCATATAGCTTTAGAAACTATCCTCCATACCTAAAATCATGTATCAGACGTTCAAAACTTAGTAGAATCCTTGAAGTCATTTTTAACTATAAAATATATACTGTGTATCACCTAACTGGGGATAAGAATGCATTTTAGCGTTTTATAGGGTTCGTAGCGTAAGATGTAAGGGCTTTGGACTTGCCAGTCACAACTACTACCCAGGAGTCCTTCAAAGTATTAGTAGTCTCGTTAAACTTTGCAACTAACATGGGATGTGCATTAGGGTGAGAAAACTCAATTTTGTAAACAACACTTTCATCTTTAAAGTATTTCTCTGTTCTCTAGTATAAACATATAGTTACTGCATTTACCTACTCATTGGATAAAGCAGCGTATTATGGCTGCGATCACAGGGCTTGAGATATTGAGCCTCATAACTAAAAGTTGCCTTAAAATCGTAACGAATCATTAGTTTGAATAAAAAGTTATGATTATTGTTCTCAGAGTTCATACACGATCATAATAATTTAGTATCTAGCTGACGATTACAAAAAAGTTCTCCGAACTGTGCTACTCTCAAAACCGTAATGTAATTTAGTGCTCGCTTGATTCGATTTTCTTCAAAATTCTACGAAGATGTATCAGGTGGATGAAAATGAGCACTCCCCTCCCGAGCGAATCATTAGGATTAGAAAAGGATAATAGGTATATATAGTAAGCAGGTGCAAAGATTCTATAAGTAATAAATCTGTTCGTGAAACACCTGATGAGATGGACAATAAGAAAGTAACATAACTTTCAAACTACAAAAGATTACCTGCTGGAGCTGGAGACTTTAAAAAAAAGGTATTAAAAGGATCAAACCCCTCATTGTACGAGTTACGTGAAAGCGTATCCAGTATAATACGTAACTCATCCATATCATACTACCTGTCAGACCTTCTGCTACTGTTTTTCTTCTTTTATGATCATACCCAAAAGGTTTACCACAATAGGATCCTAAAACCACTGAATGATGACGTGACTGAAAACTTATGTAACACCATCTGATTCAAAGACAGGTCTCTAAAAAGTACCTTCTTTTAATTTTTACACCTTATAATCTTGGGCATACCTACCCTTACTTTTGAAGCTATTAAAATGGCCCATGAAACCTTTGTACCTGAAGTAAAGTAAAATGAAAGGTTCTGCTATTTGAAGGGATGAGACAAGGGACGAAGCTGGGATCATCGAACAACAAAACTCACTACGTCTAGAACTCAAACAACCTTACGTGTACCTGTCATTATTCATCCAGCGGAAAATTTTATTATATACCTTCCATCTATTCTATGGTGTTATGCTGGACATGAAAAAGAGAAGACCTAGAGTCTGTCCCAGACCCTTCCTTCTTTTCACTTGTTTTGGCTTTGATAAACATTTTAAAACCTGTTGTACCATCACTTTTATCATACAGGCATCAAATACTACTTGCATTAAAAATTCGATGGGCATGATATTCTTGAAGTTCAGCAGACCAAAAGAGTGTCAACGTCAACTGACTTTAGAGATATGTTTATCATTATTACATTGCATAAATCCAATCTACCCGTCATCCATCTTTATTAGGTCCTCTACTCCCTCTGATCAACCAAAACTGATGCAATAGAATACAATGGATGGTGATCAAATGAGAATTCTATTGAGGTTCCAGCTCATGAAGGATAAATGGTACCTGTATCTGTGTATCTCCATCAAAAATAGTCATTTTCCTATAAAAAACGTGTCTACTCGTGTACATTCAACAAAGAACAACGAAATAGGTACATGCTAACGAACTGTGTTTTAGCTTTGTTCTCTGTATCAACCATAACCTTATACACAGTCAAGCACATCGTAATCTGCGCTTGAGGTTTATTACTGCAAGTTGGCTTTGCCAGATGAAAATTTTAAAATGCCTTCTTAACAATATGATACGATTTAAGCAAATATTCAAAGATGCATTCGTATGCCGGCAAGATGCACCTCTTTTACACACCAAGCTTATGAATATAAACTTTAAAATGTTCAAAATTGAACTTCTTTGTTACCTTCATAGATGTTCCCGATTCCGGTTTCAACGATATAGACTTTAACTGGCACCTCATCATCTTTTCTTGTGGTTGATGAGAACAGCCAGTAATTCATAATAATCTTCGGAAAACAATTAATTACTTTGGTACCAACAAGTGCACAACAGTTTGCTCTTGCTGCTTTACTTTCTCCACAGAGCCAAGGATATTCACAGGTTTTTTTCTGAGCTCAGGCAGCAGTAACCCCCTTTACAGTAATGCGTAGTAGCGTCTTTGTCAATTTAATTCAGCACGAGTCCAGACTCCAGACACCAATCTAAATTACTACCAATTTTATAATGAACTTCAGAGAGGTGAAGAGCAAAACTTGAATTTAGTTACTATTTAAACTACGCTGATCTTTCCAAACGTCTGAACAAAGTTATATTTCGTGTTTCAGGATTGGCAATTAATTAGATTCTAACAGTCTTCCAATCCTACTTTTCTTGATAAAATTTTAATTTTTCATAACCAAAATACAGATCAGCATACTAAATCCAAAAAAATGAGACCGACACTACTGAACGTCCTGAAATCTGCATGATATAAGTCAATACTTTTCATAATTCCTTTCAACTCCTAAAACCACATTACAATTGTCCTTGAATTTAAACATCTACATCAGATCGAGAATTAATAGTGACATGAAAGTACAAATGGGCATAACCTTGCATTTATATACTTTTTTGCATATGTATGCATACTCCATTCCTTTTATCATTTCGTATTTCGTCTAACCTGTCAATGGCCTCTTAGCAATCGCTCAGGCACAGGTAGTCGTAAAAACAATATTTTTGTTTCAATCAAAATAGGATTGTAAAAATCATTACAGGGGACATCGAAGGTTGTAGTTAGTGTTACGATTTACACTTCGACCAGTTCGACCCGTACATTAACTTTGCTTGACACTAAATAATGTGCACAGCAGTAGAAATTTCACCCTTTTAGAATCAAAGAGTTTTTACATTCATGTTGTCGAATTCTAATTGAAGCTAACATTCATACGGTCTAAACAGCCCCAAAAAATGTTCACCAGGTACCTCTTCTTCTTCATGGGATGCAAATGCAAAAGCTGCTTTCTTAAAATTAAAATCCGAACAGAACGCTTTTACTTTGCTCTTGTGTTTTCTGCCAGCATGACTTTCTCTTGTTTTTCTCAATTTCTTTCTTTCGACTTTTTTCCTGTGGATTCTTTTGCTGCAGACAGAGCATGGAATGGACCCATGCATCAGTTAGCCCTGGAAAAAGCGGGGAGTTTGATTTCGTTTAAAGAGAAGTTGACATTTCATTGCTAGTTGCTTAATGTTTACAAACATTCTCCAGAAGTGTAGCAAGTTAACGATCAGTTATGAACTAATTGTCGTACTATTTTTACTGTGCATAAAGAAATTGGAGTTGCTGCTCATAAATACTATTGCCCGAGGCTGAAGAACTTGTTGATGGTTGTTGTTAGTTAACTGTTATTCTTACTGCTCAGTTGAGTTGATTAGTTAAATGGTGTGTTTGCGAGAAGAAAACGCATCTGCTTTTTAGCATGTAGCCCTTCAATGATTGGCAACACATTATTTGTGCAGTTGGCAGTTACTTCTGGAGGAAATTATAGCACGGGTGTGAGACTTGACGCGTTTGACGTCGCGAATTGTGAATTATAAATTAAGCATTGAATTTCGTGCAACGGGAAATCTTCTAAAAGCTCATCACTGCTCATCTTTCAAAGTGTGACTAGTTGCAAACTGACAGTAACTGACAGTAATTCAGAAACATGATGCTTGCACGTGTAAACGATGACTGTGCACATGATGCATCTTATCAGCAAGAGGAAGAAGAAGTATCCCTTACAAGTTTATCTTGGGAAGATATTGTTTTCAGGTAAAATTAAATAAGGTGTTTATGTTCAAAATTATAGTATGCATACAATCCACAATTCAGCCTCAACTTTTAGCGCGGCTGAAAGTTAATTTGCATGTGGTGTAGGATCGGATGTAATTTAGGTAATTAATGTTGTTGTTTTTGGCAATTGCAGTCACATTCTGTCCAAGCTCAGTTGGGAGGATTTATTTAGACTCCGCTCTACTTGTTCGGCTTGCAATTTGATGGTAAATGCTTACTTCCAGCAACTCAAATCTGTCGATCTGTCCACTGTGAGCGATCAGTTTACAGCTGCAGCTTTTAAGGTTAGTTGTCATAAATTTATCAAAAATCTGTTTCACGAGATGATCAGTAAAAAGTTCTCGCAACTAGAGGAGCTTCAACTTTTGGTTTTAATATGATGATATTATCGATCGAATGTTTAACCTACATTAGCTTAGGTAAAAGTGATAAGCAAAGACGTGGCTATAACATTAATTCCCGCATAATAAGTTACGGAATCATGAAAACGCTCAGAGTTTGCCTGACTTATTTGAGCAATTTAATTTATTATCATTGCATTCTGCCTGCAGAAACGAAATGAATGGCTAAAATCAAGTTATCCGTTCTCCGTGGGAGCCAGTCCATACAACAATATGAATATAATGGGAATGTTTACAATTACATAACATTTACTGAAGCATGTAGACAGTTGGCAATTTTAGATCATTATGATGTGTGGTTGATTTTGGTTTAGTTAAATAGTATCGCAAGTTATGATTCGTAACATTGATTACATTTGTAACAAATCGTGTACAATATGAATTATTACAGTAGTAGTAAACCTAGTCCTGCTCGCTGTAAAATTCCTCGGAAGAGGATTGAGAAGCAGTTTGATTAGGGTAAGCTGTTTCGAATGTAATAAATCAGTCCGTCACGTCACATGCCGATAAAAGTGAGGACAATGAAACTAAAATAGAAAACATAAATGTGCAATGACTGCAGTTGCAATGCTGATGACGTAGGGATCACCAGGAAAGTATGTATCTGATGCTGATGAAAATAGGGAAAATACTGTTTCTAAGCATATCGTTCCGTTTGTCCTCCCTCATTGCACACAGCAGCTCGTATCTCATCCATCCTAATCCTGTTTTGTTGAATGTGTACTATACCTTGAATACTTTCATTTCATAATCTTACTGACAAGGGGAAAAAGTTACGCAAAGAGGCGAGCATTCAGTATTATCATCCACAATCAATCAATTTCACGGAACCCTTACCTACCCTACATGACTTTGTATTTGTATGGTATCTTAGGCTTGCATGTTGAAAGTACGGATAGACAGGACATGGGGATGAGATGAGATCAATGACAGCAGAATGGTTATTTTCCCTTTCCTTTGTTTGACAGTTGCCTATATTATTCCAAGCTCTGTTAGATGGAGACGAGTGAAAATGACACCAACATTTTTTATGCTTTCGAATTGAGAGTTCGGTATGGGTTCTCCGTTCTCCATTCAGGCTATTTTTCAATTACATTAGCGTTGATGGCTGGAATGGAATAGTACACAAAACTGCAAATACAAAGCAAGGCAGTGTTAAAATTGGTGAGCTGAATTTGTATGCTGTCATAGTCAGTATGTTGTATGTGCAGTATGCATATTTTGTGTTTGGGACCACTTTGAGGATGGCATGACTTTTTATCGCTAGAAATAATTGTGGAGTTATATTTTTTATCTTTGCGAACATTGAACTATTGATGTGAATCTCTATTCCCCTAAATATTTACATGCTCGCTTCAACCTTCCCTTGCAATATTTTGCTGTAGTTTTCGTTGTGAGGAACACCATTACAATCTATACTTGAACAGTAAATGAACACACACAATATGTATAAATACCCGGCATGGATGGAAAATGATATATATATGATATATCTAAGTTATAATATCTTAGAATCCCACAGACAGAAAGAAGCATTACTATATTGCATAGCAGTCATGTATGCATGTACTGCAAATTAATGTTTACTGCTGCTGACGCTGACGTACTTATGACTTGTTCATATATAAAATTGTGGAATATTTGTAGCTATTACTTTTCATGCTACCAATTTTTGTTTGGAAAGAGCGAAATGCTTCAATGACTACTTTTGCAGTTGCAGTTTGCAAACATTAAAGGTGCTATTTCTGAATGTTATTTGCTGCATCGATAGGATGAGTACATGTACATATTAAAAGAATTAAGGTTTATTTCCAATGTTTCTAATTATCGAGTTCACATTGTGAATATGAATCATGTACATTTTATTTATAATCAATCACACATTC
Organism: Orchesella bifasciata; assembly: GCA_034697805.1. Lineage (NCBI taxonomy): Eukaryota > Metazoa > Arthropoda > Collembola > Entomobryomorpha > Orchesellidae > Orchesella > Orchesella bifasciata. Next base: position 3,213 of record JAQGAP010002270.1, on the reverse strand, counting down.
ATTTAAATGCACACATGTCATTTGTCTTCCATATCTTTTCCTGTACACTATACGCTTGGCCTAAAAGCAAAAGCACAAATTAATTCAAGTTTTTAAAATTCCACTTTCACTTTAGTACATTTTTATATAACGTTACCTTTTAGCTCAGCATTAATCAGATAATCCCGTGTACATAAGGTATAGCACTAGTAACAGAAAGAGCAAAATGCCAAAAGTGACCAATAAGCTCTTGGTCTCGCTGCTTTTTGCTTTGGCGTCGGAGGACATGATGAACGGTGGATGTCCGAGCAATCTGTTAAATAAAATATGTTGCGATTTGGGTTAAGCTATGAATGATGTTTGTAGGTAAAAATGGTGTTCAAAACCGTTATAATGTTACACACCAGCTTTCAGAGTTTGAAAAAGTGATTGAGACTCCGCAGAAATCTTCAAAATTAGTCTTGCTCAGAGACAAGTTGTAATGGGTCTGACTGAATGCGGAAATAGATCTGTGACTACTGGGCAGCTTTCGTCCTTCTGTTTCTAAAAACAGATTTCTTTGGCCATTTGAGTAGATGGGTAGGAGTAAATTTGCTGACACCGAAGAAATTAGGAGAAAACCTGCTTCATGTGGAATCAAAGCCTTCATTTTTACGATTTATGTAGGCGTTATCCACTCATCATATATAATGTGATATGTAGCGTACTGACTGAAAGATAACGTTAAGTTCATAGGATTATATTATACCCAAAACAATTTTAGTGCCAGGGTGCCAGATCTCAGCGAGAAAACGTAAAACGGCACTGTATCCGAAAATGCATGATTGTGTATATTTATGCTCTTCTTACGAGTTTGAATACTGTACAATGATTTGCAGAAGTTTGAGGTTTGAATGTAATAGCACTGGCTAGTACATCCATCCAGTTTTGAAATCTTAAATAGAAGCTCAAAATATTCGGCGAATACTATCATCTCTGAAGTGAAGACAAATGCATCACATACACATCACATTTACTTCAAATGAACGCCTAGAATGCAAAATTTTACACTAGAGTTTCAGCATAAACTTTTATTTTTATTTTCCTGGTTGGTGGTCATGCTGCTACTCATACAATTTTTAAAGTGAAAAATACGCTGATTTTGATTCCTTGCCTTGAGCAGATTACTGATAGCAATTAATGTGAAATGAACCACATGTCAAACTAGAAGAGTGTATTTTTGCTTCTTTCCACCACTGATCATCGTTGCTTGTTTTTTCTTTGTGATCTTGACTTTTGACAAACAGTATACGCATACCTTACTTTTGTTTCATGAGACAGTTGCATGTAAGCAAAAAAACTGAATTTTAAAACAACAGCTGCTTTTAATGGATTGCATTTCGAGTCTAATTTTAGGAACCCATTTTTTGTAAAAATACATAAAGTTCTATAAAGACGGATGTAATAAGTTTAACATCTTAAAGCTCAACATGCCCCACTACTTGGGAAAATAAGGAAAGCACTAATTGTTTCTTGAGGAGTTTACTGTACTTGTAAGGTATGCATTGCAAAAATATCATGGAACTTATGGATAGATGAATTGGATAAGAAAATTTCACCAGAATTACAAAAATTTAAAATAACACCTAGCCACTTTCGTATAAAGGTGCAAGTATGTATATAGTAAGTCGTAGGTCCATTGAGCAGTGTATAAGTACACGTGTGAAAGGCATGATGACTACAAACTTCGACTCAACCGTGATTGGTACAACTGTTTTGGTGAGACAACGTATATTTCGTTTTAATTTTCTGGGATCGTGAAAAGATGTGATTCAGCTGTCACCAAGCTTGCAAGCATGGCGAAATATTATGCAGCTTATGAGCCGTATCTCATTTATATGCATGAAAACACTAGCAGGGGCTTTTAAAACTTAAGCTACTTTGAGAACCGATGCTGTTCAGGCGACTAGATTGAAGAAATATTCAGCATTCAATGTTGAATAATGAATAACCGTATTGAATCAGGGGTAGTCTTATATTATATATCCGATTTTTCACCGTATATCCCTTTGGCATATGGGGTTTTAGTTCTTAGTTTTGCAAATGACGAAAAAGTAAGTCTAAAAATTGACATGTAAATTGAAAGCATTCGGAAGAAAAAGCAATTTATGTTGGTAGCTTGGAAGGGAGGTTATTGTATTGTTACATTAAATGGTGGAAGGGATCAATGATAACGTTAAAATAAATTAAATACATGTGATGTAGTATAGGATATTTTTCAAGTCCATTCTTTTGCTTTATTGGTGTCAATACAATGCATAGGTCTGGGAAACTTGTACTATACACAAAGGATATAAGCAGATATATTCTATTATGAGTTATGCATAGCACGGAGTTGTTGTAAATAAAAGCGTACAAGCCGTTTCTTGGAAGTCGCTTTGGACAATGTCACTAACACCACTGGTATTCATTTAAAAACCACCGTGGAATTGTAAAAGTTTTAAGATTTCGGAAGCTACTAATTTAATAAGTTACTAAAAGATGCTCTTTGAACTCTACTGCAATCATACATATATTGTATATTACATGCACAATGCACACGAATGACGGTTTGGACAGACCACACCTTGGTTCATATACGAGTTCAGCAGAAACGATTAAGTTAATGTAGATTGCTACAGATGGAATTATTCATTGCAGTAAAAACTAAATGTCGCCATTATTTTATATAAAGGTGCTGAGTTTGGAGTGTACGAACATCAGAAAATTGATTGTAACTAACGCTCGCTGGATGTTGGACAAAGACCTGTCTGTTGTCTTCAAGAACAATCAGTTACTCTCCCACTTGGACTTAACAGGCTCTACGTCACTAAACGGAGGTTGTCTTCTGACGTTAGCTGTAAATTGTAAGGTATGTATCAAAATTGATTGCTGGTGCCTGTTCTTTCGTTGCTTTTCAAACTATAACTCATCTATAACTGTACATGTAGTTGTATTCCTCATTTTTTTGCATTCATTTAAGTATATTATATTAGGGATTTCGATGGGGATAGTAGTATAAGTAGAGGCCATTGAAAATGATTGATTAGCTTCATTATCAGAAAATATAACTTGATGTCTACATTTATTCAAGTAAATATAGAAGCTGCGTTTATATCGAGTTCTTATGAGTGAAAATGGCAGCAATAGGAATCGTGATTGCGGCACTATTTTTTCTCAAACTTTTTATGTTATATCTTGAAAGACCTCATAATT